>JAVJIF010016713.1:0-109152 GCA_038442645.1 Agave tequilana | reverse complement strand
TAGTAGCTACAATGCTACATATAGGAAAATATGTCCGGATCGATGCTCCACACGAGTATCACCAATACAGTTTGTTTCTACTACATTGAAACTCTTTTATGGAACCAGCTCCCAATCAAGCAGGTTGGGCTCCCGCTGTCAGTGAACTCTACTATGGGTTTAACCCCATCTTCCTCGATGATTTTTGGACCACACTCCTAGAAAAACCTTAGTCAACGGGTTAGTAAGATACTTTTGGACTTTACAAAGTTTAGAATCACAACTTTGCATAATAGGCGCTGAACAGATTTAAGTCTGATTTGAATATGTCTATTCATCTTCTATTAGAATTCTCTTGCTTTAGAATCTCAATGGTGAATCTTGAATCAATATAAACTGAGATTGAAAGTATGGGATTTAGTATACGATAGAGAATTCAGACAAAAGATCATTAACGATTTAACTTCAGATTAAGTTGTGTCCAGAGCAATAAACTCAGACTCCATGGTGCTCCTGACAATCACTGTTTGTTTGCAAGATTCTCAGGACACAACAACACCACTGAATATGAATACATATTCGGTAGTAGACTTAACACTGTTAGAATCAATGACCCAATTGACATTATAACCTTCATATTATCAGGATATCCAGTGTAAGTCAGACAATAGCCAATTGTGCCTCTAAGATATTTGAAAACTCTCTCTAGTGCAGTCCAGTGTTCTCTACTAGGTTTCTGGGTATATCTACTTAATCTACCTACTGTATAGGAGATGTCAGGCCTACTCCTGTTAGAAATGTAGAGAAGTGAACCTATTAATTGGGAGTATTTCAGCTGAGATATAGGCTCAAGCAATGAAGAATTATAGGGTGTAGAAATTGATTATTGTTGTAAAAATCAAATTTGTGAAATATTCCTTCAATGCTATGGCTAGGCTCAAAGAAATTCCATTAGGGATTCTGGATATTTTCATTCCCAATATCATATCGGTAGGACTAAATCCTTCCATATCAAAATTTTGGGAGAGATAATCCTTTACCTTTTGGATTGCATCAAGAGTAGTTCCAAGGATAATAATATCATCTACATATAGACAAAAGATGAATATACTCATTGCCAAAGTTTTAAGAATATATGCAGTTGTCATGTTCATGGACAATGAATCCAAATTGTGCAACAACGTTGTTAAACTTTAGATGTTATTTTTTAGGGGCTTGTTAAAGTCCATATGATAACTTCACGAGTTTGCACACTTTGTTTTCTTGTTCCTTGGCAATGAATCCTTCTGGTTGGTCCATATAGATCTCTTCCTCGAGATCTCCATTAAGAAAGGCAATTTTCACATTCATTTAGAGAATGAACATGTTATAAATTGATGTAATTGTTAGAAGATTTCTGATAGAAGAGATCCTAGCAATAGGAGAATAGGTGTCAAAGAAGTCAAATACCCTTTTGTTGGGTGAAACCCTTGGCAATTAATCTAACTTTGTATTTGTCGTCAGTCCCATCGGGTCAGAGTTTTTTTGAAGATTTATTTACTACCTATAGGTTTGCATTCTAGAGGAAGGTCAGTGAGAATCTGAGTGTTATTCTCTATTATGGATTTGATCTCACTGTTAATGGCTTCTTTCCAGAAATGAGATTCAGAAGAGTCTATTGTTTTTTTGAAAGAGTTAGAATCACTTTCACAAGATAGGTAAAGAAATCTTCATCAAAGAATGTAAGAGTCCTAGTTCTTTTACTTTTCTAGGTTCAGAATCAGTTGCAGGAGCAGAACTAGAAGAAAAGATATCAGAGGCAGAAGGAGGATAAGAAGGATCACTAGGGGTTTTAGATCTGAAAAGCAAAATGTTTTCAAAGTAAACAACATCCCTAGTTTCGATGATAGTATTGTTGGATATTTGCTATCTAGTACATATCCGATGAAGATTGCATCAACAGTCTTGAGGTTGATTTTCTGTTTCTTCGATTCTGGTATTAAAACCTTAGTTAGGCAACCCCAGACTTTATGCACCTGAGCTGAGTAACATACTGTTCACCATATCTATCAGTGTTCTGTTCTTTTTTAGCTACACTGTTGGATTGAGGTGTAAGGAGCAGTTACCTCATGAGTAATACCGTGCTTTTGGCATAATTCTGTTATGTCATTTAAGGTATACTCCTCCCACGATCAGATCTTAGGATTTTGATCTTCTTTTCAAGTTGGTTCTCAGCTCAGCTTTATACACATTAAACCAATCGAGGACTTCATTCTTAAATTTGAGAAGTTAGGTGAAATAGAATTTGGAGTAGTCATCAATGAATGTCACAAAGTATCTTCTATCGCCTCGGGTGAAAACTCTGTTCGAGTCACACACATCACTCTGAATAAGTTCGAGGGGTCCAGATGTTCTTTTGATAGAAGAAAATGATTTTCAGATATTCTTACCCTGAACACAGATTTCACTTCTAGAAGATGTGTCAAAAGAAGATTTAAAAATTAAATTCAAGTTAATTATTTTCTTGATGGAAATGAAGCAGACATGTCCCAATCTACCATGCCAGATGTCATAAGACTCAATATTCAAAGCAACAAGAATAGAAATTTCATTATCAGAAGAATTTAATCAATTAAGATGAAAAAGGCCATCACAAACAAAGCCCTTTTCAATGAAAAGTTGGACTTGGATATTACAAACTTATTGGACTCTTTCACAATCTTATAGCCAGCTTTAAAAAGTGAAGATTCACTGATCAGATTCCTCCGAAGTGTGGGTACATGCAACATCTTGAAGAGTCAGAATTTTCTCAGAGGTCATATTTATATCAATGCGTCTAGTTCCTCTTATCTCTCTGGTTGAGTCATCTGCCAGGCTCATGCTTTCCCACGTTGTTCTTTATAGGATTTAAATCAGGAACGATCAGTACAGATATGAATATTGGCTCTTGAGTCTAACTACCAGTCCGAGGAGAAAGTGATTGAGTTGACAATAGGAAGAGAAGAATCTAACCTAAAGGAGTTGGAGTTCAATTTCACCATGTTGATCTTGTGTCCGCCATTTCCTCCATTTCCTCTTGGTTAAGCTTTGATTGGTTCTTCTTCCAATTGAAACATTGAGGCGCTAACTTGCCAAGTAATTTGTTCTCCCGCAGTAGCAGAATCTTCCTTTGGTCATTTGGCCAAAGGTTTTGAGTATGAAGGAGGAAGATAGAGAAGGTTTGAAAGAAGAAGAGTTTGCATGGGGAGAAAAATGAAAATGATTGGGTTTTTTGAATTTTTTGCCCCTGGGATTCATAAATTTGCGCTTAGGCTTATCCTCCATCAAGTTCATTTTAGCTTTCATTTCTGACTTGGCATTGGAGTTTTGCCTATGCTGATCTTCTATGCGAATCTTTTTTAGGACTTGAATAAGAGTTAGGTCATTTTACTTGTGACGGAGGTCTCTAGCAAAGGCTGACTAAGGATAAAGTTTATCAATAAGACATGACACCTTGTCATCGTCGGAGAATTGATTTCTTTTCCATTGAAGATGTCGAATATAATCTTGAAATTCATGAAGTTGATCATTGATTAGTTTACTATCAGTCATCATGAATTTATTGAAGGATGAGAAGGTAAATCTTTCGAGTTTAGCATCATTGAGGCCGTATTCATTTTCGAGAGTTGTTCATAGTTCTTTAGCACTCTTATATTCATAATAAATATCAAATAGACTATCAGATAGTGCACTAAGAATTTTATAGAGACAATGATAGTCAATTTTCTTAGGTTTCAAAATAGATGTAGGAGGAATGAGTTGTAGGAGTTGTTTCAAACGGAGAAGATCTAACAGATAATGGTTTAGGAGATGGTGCAAGAATGATGCCATCTATGGCTGATATGAGCTCTGAGGTGGTCAATTAGTATTTCATCTGGTTGCCCACCTCTTAAAGTATGTGCCAGAGAAGTTCTCCTGTTTGACACCTTTGGAATGATCAGGGCTGGCCATAGCGACGGGATATTGCTACCTGAATTCTGTATTTCAAAATTATTTAAAAATGTCAGAATTTAGTTTATGTTGGTAGCTCTTATTCTCCTTTGACTATGTGATAAATAATCCTAGTAAGTTATAGCAATTATAGATTTACCCTTTTAATTTTCTAATTAATATCTAGTATGAACTAGCAGGAATCAAATTATTGCAATTAATTTTTTTATGCTAAGTTTGCAGGAAACAAGTGTAGAGCTCTTATTTAATGTGAAAGTTATTTCTATCACAATATTAAAGCAATTATTTGCAGGCTAACTAATTATTAGTTAGAAAGAGATAATTAAACTAATATCTTAATTAGTTACTCGTAGAATATCAATAAAAGCAAAAATAACAAACTAATTAATTATTATGTAAGAATAAATCACTATGCTCCAAAATGACAACTTTTAGACAAGATCCTATTGCATGAAATTTTTCTAATTGCTAAGTTATCTAGCGTGTAAAAGACATATTAAACCAGATTAAAGGAATCTGGCAACAAGATAAGAGTTTACAATAATATGATAAGATAAGATTTAGATAGTTTAGAAAGATCTTATAAATAATTTTATAAATCTTGTAATAAAATGATTTAATGAAACTTTTAAGAGTAAATGAAAATTTGAAAACAAGATCCTTTAACAAATTTGATAAGAACTTGTAGTAAAATTTAGATCTTGAAAATTTAGTTTTGTGAAAATAAATTTCAATAAGTTTGCTTTTGAAATTTTAGCAAGAATTAAATGATTGCTATAACAACTTTAGAATATGTAAATAATTATATTGCATGAACAAGTATTATATTAAAGGATTTATTGCATGAAAATATTATTAAACAATAATCTTTTTTATAGATTGTAGGATATATAACAGTATTTTTAAATTCAAAACATGCAACACATTAATTTAATAAATCTTTTAACCAAACTTATTTACTTGTCCTAAAAACATACAATTATTATACAAGAAATTAAAAGAAAATAAATATGCTGGCTTGGGGTGACGTAGTCGTGCAGAAGCACTGTCCTAGAAGAAATATGACTGGTCCCTTGCCCGGACCTTGAAGTGACCTCCTCTCCTGGTGGTTAAAAACTCTCCTGTTAAATTACCAGCACCTAGTTTAGGACGGTAAACTAGGCCTTTGCTCAGACGAAGATTTGTTGCCTGGAATGGAAAGAAGAATTTTCAAAAGAATTTTTGTAAGAATTTTGCAATGGAAGATGGGAGAATTTTTGTAAGAATCTGTAACTTTATGTGTTGAAAGAGAACGGAGAGAGGCTTTTTATAGATTCTGAGTCATTCCCGTTGGTAACGGCCCCGATTATCTGATCGCACAATTAGATTTGTTGCAACAACTTCTGCTCGTTGTAACAATCTCTCGCACGATCTCAAATCCGACTTGATCGGCTCAATGAACGATAAAATCCAAATAAATCTCAACAAAAAGTCTTAAACAATAATTTAAATAAAATTAAAGGCTCGCTTGGCTCATGGCTCAAGTCCGGCCCATGACCCAAGTCCATTAATACTAGAATGTGAAGGAGTTGGTATTTATACCACACGACCTCCTTTGTCCTATCCAATGTTGGACTAAAAACCAAGACTAAATGGAGGAAAACTCAAGTTTTTCCCTCTACAATCCAATAAACCCAACAGTATTCAAGAATTTTTTTCTTTTTGTAGAGTTCTAAGCTAACCATTTGTTTTCTAAGGGTGGAGGATTTTGGGGGTGGTGGTGGTGGGGGTTGTAGTGGAAACAATCTGTATGCTCTGATACCAATTGTGAATTCGGGACGTCCCCCCGACTGGATGGGCTGAGGCGACGCAACGACAACAAACCACAGGATTTACTAGGGCAATGAGAAGAAGAGAAGAAGATATTCTAAAGTAGATTGAAAGGCAACACATAATATAACGTGATTTTACCGATCAAACAGATCGTGTGTACGTCTACATGAGAAGGGGAGAAACGTTATTAAACTTTAGGGGAGTACAATAAGAATTATTTACACCTCTCGCTGAGAAGATTACAAGCCCTTGATGGCCGCTAAGAACAGCGAACCCTTATGACAAAGCTTATCTCACGAATCTCTCACCTAAATGAATTATACCCTTAAGAATTACAAATTCATTCGATTTCATTGAAGGCCACCCCAAAGGGGTTATTTATAGACCATAAAACTCTCATAGTCTTAAACAAACTTCATAAATACGAACAATCACCGCCTCAGAATAAAAAAACCCGAATCCAACTCGAATGTAGAAACAGATCTAAAAAGAAAACTGGCAGGCCTGCCATTAGTCGACTTGGCCAGGGTATTAATTGACTAATACTATGTATTAGTCCATTAGGCCCAAATACTAGTCAGCTACTCTGACAAAATTCGAGATACCCAACTCTTTGTTGGCCAACCTAGTCAACTATACAATGTATAAGTCGACTAATCCATGTGATTAGTCGACTATACCCAGTATTAGTCGACTGGTAATGTGCACTGCTTCCTGTGCACGTCCGTTTTTTATTCTCCGAAGTTTCGTCTACCTTCACAACATATTCCAGTCATATGGATTAGTCAACTATACCCAGTATTAGTCGACTGGTAATGTGCACTGCTTCCTATGCACGTCCGTTTTTTATTCTCCGAAGTTTCGTCTACCTTCATAACATATTCCAGTCACAGTTCCAACAATCTCTCCTTCGACTTGAATACGTTCAAGTCCGAGAATAGCTACCATGCTCCATGTGCTCGTATCCATGCACAATTGAACAAATATTGACTTCATCTCCATCCCTTCTCCATAACCCCCTCATAGGGTTCACAACTTGATTAGGTTGAATAAATTCAGGCCCAACTTGAACTTTATCACCCAACGATCTCCTTGATCCACATAGAATTTATTAGAATTTGCTTCACCATAGGAATAACAATCTAGACTTTCTTGTTGCGCGCCTAGTCCCAATCTCTCTTTGAGGTACAACTGAACATTCAAGTTCAAAACCACATAGTCTCTGATTGTTTCACAACCGTCGCTTTCTAAGCCGAGGATAACTACAATCCACCAACTTTGACTTTTGAATTTCGCAACATATACACATTGCCGAAACGTTAGGCTTGAAACTTCATATAGACTCCTTTGGAAACTTTCATAAGAGATCACATTCAGAATTGAAACTGAGCCATTCTCTATGTAGGGCTCCAAGAGAGATGAGACTATACCTTGAATCGGGAACATGACGAACGCCTTGAAGAGTAGTGATGCACCATCATGAGAACAAAACTGAATTATTTTTTCACCAATCACTTTGCTTATAGCAGAATTTTCCATGAAGACTTCTTCCTCTTGAACTGAAATGCATGAGAACATCTTCCTATTGGAACTGATGTGCTGTGAACATCTAGAGTCAATAATCCATTTTTCTTTGTTACCAACTGATCTGTCTGTAACAGATAGAATGTCACACTTATCTTCATCTTTATCTGATTGTTTCTTCTTTCGAAGCCAACAATCATCTGTAAGTTTTCCCTTCTTGTGACAATAGTTGTACATCAAATTTTTATGTCTTGAGTTACCCGTGGAACTTCCTGAACTTGCCCGAAATCATCATGATGAGACTCACCCGTCAACTGGGTATCAATTTTATCCTTGTTGAGCAGATGCTCCTTGATCTCATTGACCTTGATTGTTGACTTGCCTCCATAAATGATAACTTCCCTAAAACTCTTATATGAAGAAGGTAAAGAACATAGTAATAGAAGTGGTTGATCTTCATTTTCTATCTTAACCTCTATCTTATCTAGAGCATTGATAATAGTGGAAAATTCTGCAATGTGAGACTTAATAGGTGTACTTCATGCATGAGGAGAAAAAGATACGCTGTTTTAGAATCAATCGATTCGCAATGACTTCTTCAGATAGTGGTCCTGAAGTCACTCCCACAACGAGGAAAATGTTTTCGCCGAAGAACTCATCCAACACTTCGTCCGCCAAGCAAAGTTGAATAGTTGTCAAGGCTTTCTCATCCAACTCCTGCGAAGTTTCTTCCTTCATATCTTGAGGTTTTCTCTCTCCCGAATAGTGCTTTCTTCAACCTGCTCTGGGTCAGGATGGTGTTCATCTTAATCTGCCATCTGTTGAAATTGATGACACCATCGAACTTCTAGATATCGAACTTGATCGCAGACATTTTCACGTTAATCTTGCTCTGATACTAATTGTTGGAAACAACCTATATGCTCTGATATCAATTGTTGTAAATTCGGGATGCCTCCACGATCGGATTGACTGGGGCGACGCAGCGGAAGCAAATCACAAGATCTACTAGGGCAAGAAGAAGAGGAGAAGAAGATATTACAAAGTAGATAGAAAGTCAATACATAATAAAACGTGGTTCCACTGATCAAACAGATCATGTGTACGTCCACGGGAGAACGGGAAGAAACTTTATTAAACTTTGGGGGAGTACAATAAGAATTACTTACACCTATCGTTGAGAAGATTACAAGCCCTTGATGGCCGCCAAGAACAACGAACCTTTATAGCTCTGAGCTTCTCTCATGAATCTATCACTTAGATGAATTACACCCTTAGGAATTACAAATTCATTGGATTTCATTGAAGTCCACTCCCAAGGGGTTATTTATAAACCATAAAACTCTTCTAGTTCTAAATAAACTTCATCAATACGAATGATTACCGCCTCAGAATAAACAAAACCCAAATCCAACTCGAATCTGGAAATAGATCCAGAAAAGAAAACTGTTAGACATGCAATTAGTCGACTAATACATGATATTAGGGTCTGTTTGGATTTAAGGAATTGGTGTGAAGTGAGGAAGTAGGAAGTAAGATTTATTTCCTTTAGGAAAAAGGGAAATGAGTAGTAAGTTTTCTGGTGTTTGGATGATTGTTGGGAAGTGTGGTTTGGAAAATGTTTTGTCGTTTCCGGTGTTTGGATGGTAATGAAAAGTGGAAGTGGAAAAGTTGACCACAAAGTTGACCGCAAAATAATATTAAAATAAAAATTAATTAAGAAAAATAAAAAATAGATTGTAATTAGAATGCAAGTGAGATTTACTTGACCAAAAAATTAACTGTTTTATGCTATAACTTATTATAAATGAGATTTACATGACCACAAAATTAACTGTAGCACTCTGGAAGTGAGAAAATGGTTGTGTAAAAGAGAGATGAAAAAGGGAAATGGGGGTTTTCTTATTTTCCTTTTCCGGTGTTTGGATAGATAGGGAAATGAGCAATTATACTTCCCCACTTCCTCACTTCACTGTGATTCCTTACATCCAAACACGCCCTTAGTCGACAAGGCCCAAATACTAGTCGACTACTCTGACAAAATTCAAGAACCCCAACTCTCTTTTGGCCAACCTAGTCGACTATACAATGTCTAAGTCGACTAATCCATGTAGTTAGACGACTATACCCAGTATTAGTCGACTGGTAATGAGCACGGCTCCTCGTGCACGTCCGTTCAATCTCCGAAGTTTCGTCTACCATCACGATGTATTCCAGTCACAATTCCTAATAGGTTGTTGGGAACCTAGCTTGTTAGTTCTATTCTTTATTGCTGAGAACTTTAAGAGTGAGCTTTGGAGAGCATGAGAATCGAGAAAAAGAATTCAATAACCCAAGTAGTAGAGAGGGAAGTCTGTATACAAAGGCTTCTAAAAAATCTAATAATGTTCAAAATAAGAAAATAATATTTTCTGTCACCTACATTCAAAAATAAAAGGCTTCAAAAAGTCTGTATACAAAGGCAATTCTAATCTGCTGTCAGAAGTAACATTATTTACTGGAGAGAACTAATGATATTGTTTGCCTCCAATATTCAGATTCTTGATGCAACAAGCAATGAGCCTTGGGGTCCACATGGAACACATTTGGCAGAGCTCGCACAGGCAACTCGTAACAAGTGAGCTTATAGTTATCTATTTCCGCCTTTTTCCATTACTGTCTCTTTACAAGGTTAGTTGATACTTATTGGTCAATGCTGCAGTCATGACTACCAGATAATCATGTCAGTAATCTGGAAGAGGATCAGTGATACTGGAAAAAATTGGCGTCATGTTTTTAAGGTGCTGTGATAGCTTAGCTTCTTTGTCATCTGATGTAGCTGTGTCTTCCATGTCATGTTTGTCGATGCCGTTCTTGTAATGCTATTTTGATGAAAATCTTATTGTCATGTGTTTCATGAAGTTCTACTGTTTTATTATCCCAATAGCAAGTATCAGCTTATATTTTGTTCCATTTGAGCTTCAGGCGTTGACAGTTCTGGAATACCTAGTAGCGCATGGATCTGAACGTGTAATTAATGAAATCAGGGAGCATGCTTACCAGATATCAGTAATCTACCCTACAATGCTACTTGTTACGAGCACCTGTTATTCTATTTGCAATGGTCATGACTAAAACTTTATCTGACATGCCAGATTCTAGCAGAATTCCAGTATATGGATTCAGGTGGAAGAGATCAGGGAATCAATGTTAGAAAGAAATCTCAGTGTCTTGTTGCACTACTAAATGATAAAGAAAGAATACGAGAGGTCAGAAAGAAAGCTCAAACTAATAAGGATAAGTGCGTGTTCTCTTAAGTTGGAATGTGTAAGGTTGTTGATTTCAACTAATTGGATTTACAATATCTTTTAGTATTTTATAGGTATGGTACACCTTCAACTGGAGGAGGATACAACCAGAGTGCAGGATGCTATGATGATCGTCATGATGATGATCACTATGAAAATAGAACTGATGAGGGGAATGGGTATAGGGATGATGATAGATATGGCAGGGGGAGGAATTCTGATGAACGATATGATAGAGATGCGAATAGAGATGACAACTACAGAAGTCGTGGTAATGATGATAACCAGTTTAGGTCAAGAAGTCGGAGTGTTGATGGATATGCAGACCATTCTTTTGGTGATGATGACTGTTACTCATCTCGGTATATACTCTCTTTTCCTACTAGAATCGCAATATTTTGCAGCAGATATTATGTATTTTAGTGATTCTTCATGGTCTTGGACGAACCTATGGTTCAAGACTCTATTAATAACTCTCAATTGTGATTCTAATTATGACCCTATCATAATGAAATTTCCTCTTGACTTCACAGAAATGGCGGTGGCAAAGCTGATGACCAGTCTCAAGATGAAAGGTAATTGAAAGACTTGGGCTTTTGCCAGCTGTGTTTTTGGAAGTATAACTCCATGGTTAGCTTACTGTTGAACCTGTACCTTTTTTAATCTTGACATTGTAATTACTTTTCCAGAGGACTTGAGCCGCCCAGTTATAAAGAAGCAACGAGAAGTTTCCAGGACATCATTCGGGATGAAAGGTTTGGTATCTCATTCTACCTGTGACCAGTTTTCTGTTATTGAGAATGCAGTCTGTCATTTTAATATTATCTTCATTTCAGGAATGGAGAGGCTGTAGCAGATTCCACACAGAACTTGTCTTCAGCAATTGCCCCTACGCCTAGTTCACCATCCAAAAATACTGTTCAAAGTGAAGAAACGGCTGGTGAATCAGTGGCTTCCCAGAGCAACGTAATTGACACCTTTGATGAATTTGATCCACGAGGTTCTGCGTCAGGTAGTTATTGTTCTGGATGTGCTACCACTATATTTCTTGAATGATCTGAGAGATGTTGCTTAAAGTCTGTGTTTATCAACTGTGTGATCATCCAAAAGCTTTCTGGGTTTCTTGGGAGTATTGAATTGTGTCTATAAAATTTATGTCAGCATGTTTTAGTTATTTAATTTTCTGTTCCTGACAACTTACACACCTACATTGGTCTTTACCGAGCCTTACTTTTATTTGGGAGTACAAAGGGATATTTTGTAAAAAGAAGCCATGTAGATGATTTCCAGAAATTTCAGCACCCTATAGTTGCTTATAACTGAAGTTGCATTTCTTTTAATGCGGTTATCGGCAAAATCTGCTGGTTATTTTTGCACTAGTTTCTTGATCAGAAGTTTTAGCAGGTTGTCATATTACATGATTTCATTCTTTCGCTAAAGTTATTCCTTTTTACTATATTACCAATTTATATTGAGAAAGGTTAATGCATCTATTTATGAAGAAGCTATTTGTTTCTCCTCTGGCCACAAAAGTTTTATGTCAAGGTATGTCTGTAATAAAACTACAGGGATACCACTATAAAATTTGATTTTTCCTAAAAGTGAAAATGGATTAGGGACTATCTATTCTTATGACACTATGAAACATGGTTCAAAGTCACGGTCACGGCCGCCGACTCGACGAGCACGTTCCACATCAGTCGCGACTTCGTGGAATGGACTTGGGCGATGCGCGCAAAACACAACATAGAGAGCTCAAGAAAATCTGAAAAAATTACGATAAATCGTAAAAGAATTAGACATAAAAAATCATGTATCACATGCATAAAACAAATTCATTTTGAGGGGATAATTGGGGAAATATGATGATTTTGGGGTGAATTTAGAAATATGAAAGATTTGAGTGGTAAATATGAGAAAGACCTAAAAATTTAAAAAAAAAGAAAAAGATAAATGAGAGATTGGGTGAGGGAGATAGAGAGATAGAGATCAGAGGGGGGAGAGGGAGATAGAGATACAGAGACTATCTCCCTCCCTCTGATCTCTCTCTGTTGTCTCCCCCTCTCTCCCTCCCTCCCTCCGCTCAGAGGCGACGACGAGGCTTGCTGGCGGCGGTGGGTTGGAGGCGACGACGTCGGATGAGAGAGGGAGGGGAGAGAGAGATTGGGTGAGAGAGAAAGAGAGAGCGAAGGGAGAGAGAAAGACTTACTGATGTGAAACGGTGCGTGCGTGTCGTGTAGGGAATCAGTGATATACTTAAACTTGCTACGTGTCACCAAATAAAACGATCTTTGACAGGAAAGTAACTCAAAATAAACAATATCAACAGATGAATTTTACAACTATTGCATGCTAGCTTTGAACATTTCTAATCTCAGTAAGATCTAATTATAATAGTTATATCATGGATGACAAATTCTATTATTAATATTAATGATAAGCGATCAAAGGAATTGCAGAGTCACACATCTCACCATATAGTGGACAACATGAGATAAAGATAATACTTTAGAGATAAAAATTGATGCATAACCTAACAAATAATTAGATGTCTTTAAAATAGAACTCACGGGTAAACAACCTCAGATTCCTTCTTGTACCTTTATCGCCTGTGAAGCCTTCCTTATATAGAACGATTCTTGCATTGGAGAGTGACTGCTGACTCTTCTGCGTGGAGGAGAGGGATAATAGGTTGTCTTGCGTCAAGGAGAGGGCTGTTGGGTCGTCCTGCTGCAGTTGTTGTGCTGTTGAGCTGTTGCGGCTGTTGTACTGCTGCTGTTGTTACTGCGCTACTTCTGCTGCTGTTGTTCTACTGGTACTGCCGCTGCTTCTGTTGCTGTCTGCTGGTACTGTTGCCGCTGTTGTTGCTGTGCTGCTGCCGCTGCTCCTGCAGCTGCTGCGCTGCTGCAGCTGCTGTTACTACTGCTGGTTGCTGCTGCTGCTGATGCATCAGGCTGCTGCAGCTTGCTGCTGCTTATGTTGCAGCTTGCTGCTGCTGCTGTTGGTTCTACTGCTGTTATGGCTGGTACAGTTTCTGCTGCTACTGGTATGTTGTTGCTGAGAGAGGAATCCGAGGGAGGGGAGAGTAATAGAGAGAAATAGGCTGGGAAAAAGGGCAACTAGTAGAAGATCACAGAGGAATAGAAGAGAAGATTAGAAAAGGAGATGGACTAGAGGGCAAAGCATGCAAGGGAGAAAGCTATTGATTTCATAGTCATCATCATTCATCATTCCCAAACAAGTACACAACCGTGCCTCATATAGGCTATAAGTTACAACGGCCACACAATTACCCATAACTTCCCACTACATTACACTCTCATAACTACACCACTACTACACATGATGGCCATAACTACCACTACTACTTAGTACATGGACACAAATACTTAAATGCAAACACAAATATCACGAAAATAAAGCTGAAAATATAATAATATTTAGAGCTAAGATGTCCCCATCAATTCTCCCCAGATGGGAGAGAACTCGACCCCGTCGAGTCAACTGTATAATTGCTCTCTTGCTGCTGTGAGTTTATTTCTGACATCTCAGATTATTAGTCAAGCTGCATCATAAATCATCATCTAAAATGTTATCAATTTTCTCTGTTGTATAGGTTGAATATTTGGAAGTGGGAAAGTGAAGGACTCAAAAATGGCTCAGGATAGGCTCATCAACCAGTGGGTTGTTTATGGTAATCAAAACGTTATAAACCACTTAGTCTTTAATGTTGAAAATAGAACTGATGCCAAATCTATAACATAAGTATTGTAATTTAAATTCTTTTAAGATTTTGAAAAGTACAGCACTACTGGCATGCAAATCTTTAACAGTTTCCTAGGGAAACATTTCGGATGAATCCAAATCATCACAAAATTGTTAACACTAAAAGTTTTAAATTTCTTTCCTGATGTCAGATCATAACTTATAGTTAGTGTTGCTTGTTCAAATATATCACTGATTTTCTCATGTGTAAAACTTGCATGTGTGTGACACAATATGATGCAGACTCAGATGTTTAGGCGTAAAATGCAGACTCAGAAACTCTATAATGAAGTGCAGTAGAGAACTTAGTGCCGGTCATTACTAAAAAGTCTTCCAAAAGATAGCTCGGGAACTTTGACTCTCTATTGGATATTAAAGTTTTAGGCACTTGGTTCAGTGGTCATCAATATACACGACCTCGATCAAAAGGGATTATTAGGCGAGTCATCCTCACTGTGTATGGTAATTCACTTGTTATTTTAATGACGTTAAGTGAGATCCTTACAGGTAAAGTCTGAATGAAAGCACATTTAGGTTTAACCGTAATGACAAAAAAGTTTATAATATGTAGAACATTAGTTTCTTCCATAATGATACCCTTCAAATCTTTGGATATAGATTGATCATAGATGATAAAATCCTTGATCTATCCTACGTCCTTTGTCACTATATAATTCTAAAACTTGTTCTCATAGACAAGGGTGTTAATTGGGATAAGGAATTGTGGTTTACCCTCTAGTGATAACTCATCAGCCTGCCTTTCAAATTCAGTTTTCTCTGTAGGATTCAACCTAGGGTGTGGCAAGTCGGAGAGGCTAGCTCCTAGTATTAAGTCAATGGCGTGTTGGATATCATGTGTCAGTGGTAGCTTGCACAGGAGGTCTTCAGATAAGACATCATCAAGCTCCGTAGTCATAGGGGTGACTTCGAGGAGCGACGAAGTACTCTTTTCAAGAAAGATATCACTGAATTCCGTAGTCACTGAGGTGACTTCGACAGGGATCAGAGTACTCTCTTTAGGAAAATATGAATAGACTCTGTGGTTACTGGGGTCACCTCGAGTGGACTCGAAGTACTGGATTCGTCAATATTACCACCCATGTTCTCGTTGTCAGAGTTGGAATCTTCTGGTTCTTCCGCCTGGTAAGTGAACTCTTCAGAGTCAGACTCCTTGTTTGTTACATACAGTTTATCAATGACAACTCTAACTATGCTTGGTGTCGGCAGTAAAGGAGGAAGGTGCTGACGACCAGAGCAGACAACGACACTAGGGGTTGGCAGTAAAGGAGGAAGGGGCTCTTGATTTGTTACAGGTAGTTTCTTAACTTTAGTTACTTTGACTGGAGTTGAACAGTTGACAGCAACATGCCCGTAACCCTGACATTTGTTACCTTGGATTATCGGATGATAAGAGGTGGACTTGAATACTTGATCCAACCTAGTTATGCAACTCAAAATTTCATCTATCTTTTGGAGGATTTTGGAGTTGGTGTCCATATTGATGGTTTGGGATTCACTAGCCATTTTTTATTTTTTTTAACTTAATGCAAGGTGTTCCTGCCTAAACTTTGTGCTCTGATACCAAACTGATGTGAAACGGTGCGTGCGTATCGTGTAGGGAATCAATGATATACTTAAACTTACTACGTTTCACCAAATAAAACGATCTTCGGTAGGAAAGTAACTCAAAATAAACAATGTCAACAGATGAATTTTACAAACTATTGCATGCTAGTTTTGAATATTTCTAATCTCAGTAAGATCTAATTATAATAGTTATATCATGGATGACAAGTTCTACTATCAATATCAATGATAAGCGATCAAAGAAATTGTAGAGTCATACATCTCACTATATAGTGGACAACATGAGATAAAGATAATAATTTAGAGATAAAAATTGATGCATAACCTAACAAATAATTAGATGTCTTTAAAATAAAACTCACGGATAAATAACCTCAGATTCCTTCTTGTACTTTTATCGCCTATGAAGCCTTCCCTATATAGAACGATTCTTGCGTTGGAGAGTGACTGCTGACTCTTCTGCGCGGAGGAGAGGGATAATAGGTTGTCTTGCGTCAAGGAGAGGGCTGCTGGGTCGTCCTGCTGCAGTTGTTATGCTGTTGTCCTGTTGCGGCTGTTGTACTGCTGCTGTTGTTGCTGCGCTACTTCTGCTGCTGTTGTTCTACTGGTACTACTGCTGCTTCTGTTGCTGTTCTGCTGGTACTGTTGTCGCTATTTTGCTGTGCTGTTGTTACTGCTGCAGCTGCTGTTACTGTTGCCGCTGCTCCTGCTGCTGTTACTGCTGCACTGCTGCAGCTGCTACTACTGCTGCTGGCTGCTGCTGTTGTTGGCCTGCTGCTGCTTGTTGGTTCTACTGATGTTGTGGCTGGTACAGTTTCTGCTGCTACTGGTATGTTGTTGAGAGAGGAATCCGAGGGAGGGGAGAGTAACAGAGAGAGAAATAGGCAGGGAAAAAGGGCAACTAGTAGAAGATTATAGAGGAATAGAAGAGAAGATTAGAAAAGGAGATGGACTAGAGGGAAGAGAGCATGCAAGGGAGAAAGCTATTGATTTCATAGTCATCATCATTCATCATTCCCAAACAAGTACACAATCATGCCTCATATAGGCTATAAGTTACAACCACCACACAACTACCCATAACTTCCCGCTACATTACACTCTCATGACTACACCACTACTACACATGATGGCCATAACTACCACCACTACTTAGTATATGGACACAAATACTTACTTAAATACAAACACAAATACCATGAAAATAAACCTGAAAATATAATAATATTTAGAGCTAAGATGTCTCCATCACTTACCTGTATACGGCAAGGAGGCGGGCGAACGTCGAGCCTGGAGGTAAGCCATAGGTCCCCCCCCCCCCCCCCCTTTTTGCAAGTCAGAGTCGGGCCCGACTCGGGGCCAACTCGTCCTCAACTCGGGCATATCGGCTAAGTCATACCGAGTCCATAGCTGACTCAGCTAATACGCCCGGGCCGAGTCAGCCTCGAGTCAAGCAAAACTTGGCCAAACCTTTCAACTCGTGGTCACGGATCGGACAGGGTAAGGCCCGTTTCGGTTCCGACTTGACCGAGTTGGAACCGGAGCGACCGAGTTTTTGAACCCTTCTATGAAACTCGGCCTTCCATGAAAAGCTGATTAGGGATTATCTGTTCTTTACTAGTATGACCTTAGCGAGGTTTCAAGACTTGGTTATGATTCTTAGGTTGGATTAGCCTAACCCAGGTAGATTAATTGTGTGATTATTTTTCAAATATTAAAATCTGAAAAATGGAAAGTTGAAATACATTTAGAAAATAAACACAAATTTGCAAATTATATTGCATAGTTTTATGGCTTGTTGATAGTCTTGTGCAGATGGTCCCTTCTATAAATAAAAAGTATGACATACTCGTTGTCAACTTTTAGCTGGAACCCCGGAAAATGGTTTTTAAGTACTATTTTTAAGTATGTAAAAGCATAGAACACATAAACGTAAAAGTGATATATTCACCATAAAGTATGCATCAGAAGAGCAATGAAGTATTACAAATACATATTGTTGGTTGGTTAGTACTTAATAGAGAAACAAGATTCAAAAGGATAATATTTAAAGAGAAGGCAAGGGTCAGAAGTTGGAAGATTAGATATAGACAGAGGAACGCAAAAATTTTCAGGAAGAAGCAAAAACTAGAACTCAGCACTCAATAATCAACCTTTCCATTCACCACTTCTCTAAAACTTTTATTTCATGGGCATTATTTATGAAACCAAATGAGAAGATGAAAACCCTAATATTATATTTCAACTCTAACTCCAGTAAATATAAAATCTAACACCTGATAAAACTCAAGCTAATATATAGTATAACAGATTAAAATAAATTCTTGTAAAAGTAGGATCTGCAGTTTTGAAAATAAATTCTAAACTACTTCATAATGTCACAGTAGGATCTGCAGTTTTTTTAAATAAATTCTAAACTACTGTATAATGTAACAGAAGGATATGCGGTTCTGCATCACTGCTCTGCTACCGTGTGATGATTCCTTATTATGTTTCTGCATGATCATCTGGTCTATGGGTCTTTAATTCTCAGATTTCTTCAGCTTAGTCATGGACATTGTATTTTCTATGTTCTAATTTTAAGCTTATAAGTGTGTAGCAAGCATTGATCATATTGCATGGAGTATATGCTAGAAGGAACCGAACTGAAATCTAAGTTATTAGGAGTGTTATGTTTATGTCCTGTGAGGCATATAATTGTCTTAAAGTAGGCAAGCTCAAACTGATGGCTGAGGGTAGAAATGTGACATAAATTTCTGATATTAGGATAACCATCAAAGATTGGAAACTCGCATGCAAGCATGTGTAACTCCTTATCTGGATTTTTGTTAGATTCTGTATTAGAACAATTTATATTGTCAGGTTAGCTTACGAACGTTTTAGTTTTTATGTATGTAAATAAATTGAATGTGGAATTGGCATAGCATAAGTAGGTTTGAGAATTTTCCCTTTAACCAATCCAATCTGGTTGCATGCTCATACCAAATTGTCTGCAAAGTTCATGGTTCCGATATGGACTAAAACCTGGTAAACCTTGTATTGATCTAATCCCCCTCAACCCCAAACACATATCTGACAATCTAGATTTAATTGTACACTAAAATTTTGAGGCATTTGCATGCAGATGACAGTGAAATGACAGTATGAGGTCGGGGTATACTTATGGGGCCATTTCCCATTTTCTTCTAAGATGTGATAACATCCATACACAACTTCTGAAGTGCCACAGTTCTTGCATATAGCAAAATCGACAATTAGCTAAACATTGAATATGAGAATACAGGTTAAGTTGAAAGACTATAATTTAAATTTGCTAGTAACTGGTGGATTCAAGGATGGTTCACGAATACATGAGTTTCAATTTCATATCATGAAGGGACTTCCTAAATCCGAGTGAAGCCCATTTTCAAATGGTTAGATTGGTCTGCATCACATAAAACACTGCTAGACTTATCAATGTTCCCAAAAAGGAAATGTTTTGACTTTTTAAAGATTATGGGGCACAAGATTCTAAAATTTTCATTTATTTGTTTAAGGAAAGAACAATTCATTAACTTACTTTTCCCTATTGGAAGTAAAGGTTTAAGAATATATTGATCTTAAACAGAATGAAACCAAGCTGGTAACTGAGCACCATTGTAACAGTTTCTGTTGAAAAATGGGCATCGTATTGTGAATGATGTAGATTATGAATCAAACTAGGATCATAAGGTTTTTCATGGGGACATCTTATCTCCACTTTTATTTGTATTTTACTGTATTTCTTACTGTATTTACTTGTATTTTCTTTTGTATTTGTATGTTTTTCAGTTGTGTGTGAGTCGTCGTAGTAGGTAGTTATTAGATTGTGTAGAAATCGCTCTTTGCCTGCTACTTTTTCTCCCTCTCTGTTTTGAATTTTTTTGCATGCGTCTAAGTTCTTCTTCTCTCCTCTCTGTTATTTTCCTGAATCTCCTCCTGTGTTATTCAAATAAGACTCCATCAACTCAATCCCTCTCTCCTCCTTGTGAAATAATGAAATGATGAATGTTTAAAGAAATCTTTACTTGTTAACTCTCCTTTCTTTCTTTCTGTGTTGTCTCTTATCTGTTCTTCTCTTTCTAACTCCTCTCTATAAGCCAAGAAACTCTCTCCTTTGTGACTTTTTCCCTATCGAACCCACTTGCAGCCATCACCTCCTTGCACCCTAGCAGATCTCCTCCATGTTGCCTCACTCTCTCTGTAACCTCAGCAACATCACCATCACTATCACGAACCCACGCCTCCTTCGCTGTTTCTGTAAAAAATTAAAAAACAGATCCCGCATAGACCTGGAAGCCACCATCCCTCCTTTCTTCTTCAATTGCCACCTAATCTTCTCTTCCTCGACTTCGACGGATCCTCTTTGACCCTCTCTTGCTCTAGTTGTGAAGAACAGCGCCTCCGCCCTTCCCTTTTTGCTGTTGTGAAGATCAGGACCTCCCCTCCTCTTTGCGACTGCTATCCAGCACCCCTTTTTTCTCGAATTCTTCCACTGTTGCCGCTAATTGGTTGCCGACCAGTCAACTAGGTTGACTTCAACTTCATTAGATGTTACTGCCTCCTTCAAGTGCAAACTCACAGCAATATCAGAATCAATACAAGACCGCAAGTCAACCACAGGAGCAACAACAATATGGATGTCTGAGAACGAACTTCTCAGTAGGTAAATTTTGATTTCAACACTCAGATTACTTATCTTGTTACACCGGCAGTTTTTTATCTCTAATTTGTTATCTTTATTCCTACTTTCTAACCATGTTGTGAGTTTTGTGGCTATGCAAATCCGGTGATTGCTTATCATTGATATTGAGAATAGAACTTGTCATGAATGATATATGTATTGTAATTAGATTTAATTGAGAATTGAAATATTCAAACCAAGCATGCAATACTTTGTAAAAATCCATTTGTTTGACATTGTTAATTTTCAATTGTTTTCCTACCCAAGATCTTTGTATTTAGTGAAGCATAGCAAGTTTGATTATATCGCTAATTTCCTACATGGTACGCACACACTGTTTCACATCAGTTTGGTATCACAACACAAGGTTTAGGAAGGAGCACCTTACATTAGATTAAAAAAAAATTAGGCATTTGTTTAGAAAAATTATTTTATTTTCTTTCTTTTTCATCAAAAAAAAGTCAATGGATCCCGATTTCTCAGCAAATGGGATGCTACAATGAAGCGCATAGATAACATGTTTCCCAAATCAAAGCATGCCATAGAGTCTTTGCATAGGACGAACTATCATGAACATGAAGAACGTGGTTCGTTCCAACAATACCAAAGGCATGATGAACCATATCATGTTGACCGATACTTGAAGAGCATCCAATTAGACGCACCAACCTTTGATGGTCATCTGAATTATTCTAATCATTCTGATCCGCAAAATTTTTTGGATTGGCCACAAAGCATGGATAGGTACTTCACACGATACATATTATCTGAAGCTGAGAAAGTTAGCTTTGCTGCCATAAGTTGACTGGCTAAGTAAGTCGATATTGGTCTGCTCTTGATACCCTCCGTGAGTTAAGAGGAGAATACCTATTGGAATTTGGCATGATATGAAGGCTCATCTGAATCAAAAGTATCATTGCACCCGAGGAATTATTGAGCTAAAAAAGATGACACTTTACTTCAACACTCTGATGCTCCCAATTTAGATTACACATTTAGAAGTCAAGATCACCGAGTCCTAATATTCAAGTCCACGTCATATCAATATACTCACACCAGAGTAATACACAACACCAGCATATAAGATGGACATTAAAAACAAAAGTGTTACAAGTAACGCTAAAGGCCAAAGCACTAAAAGGACTTCTCCACACTTTGCCCTGCAATATAGTGTAACAAATGCCAAGGTTATAGACATGATGCTGTCATATGTCCAAGCCCAGTCAAAGTCGCCAAAGTTAAGAATTCACCTGTAATGAATCCAGAGACCCTTCTTTACTGCCAACCCTTACTGTCGTTGTTTGCTCTGGTCGTCAACCCTTCCTCTTCTACTGCCGATGCTGAGTCCAGTTAAGATTGTCATTGATAAACTGTTTATAATAGAATCACAGTCTGACATTGAAAAATTCATTTACTAAGTGAAAAAAATTAGAAGACTTCAGCATTAACAAAGAGATCATGGGTGGTAATATTGAGGAATCTTATACTTCGAGTCCTTTCGAGATGATCTTAGTGACTACGGAGTTTACTGATATCTTTCGTGAAAACAATACTCAGTTTCTCTCCGAAGTCACCACTGTGACTATGGAGTTTGATGATGTCTTGTCTGAAGACCTCTCGGGTAAGCTACCACCGATGCATAATATCCAAGACGTCGTGATTTAATACCAGGGCCTAGCCTTCCTAACTTTTCACACCCTAGCTTGAATCCTACCGAGCAAACTGAATGCAAAAGGCAAGTTGATGAGTTGTCACTAGCGATCAAGCAACAATGCATTGTCCCAAGCGATTTCCATTTCTATGAGGACAAGTTCTGAATCTATATCGTGACAAAAATGTGGTATGATCAAGATGTTATCATATATGATCGATATATATCCAAAATTTTGAGAATGCAGTTATGAGAGAACATGATGCCTTACAGATTATCAACTTTTCTTTCATTACTGTCAAACTTCAGAGTGTGTCTCCTCTGTCTTTACCTATTTGCATAACTTTCATCTTCACTGCCAAAGTAGGTAAATTGTCACATACCTTTAGGATCATACATCTGATAATCCCTTTTGATTAAGGTCGTATATATTGTTGATCCGATGATCCAAGTGCCTAAAACTTTAATATCCAATAGAGAGTCAAAGTTCTCTAACTATTTTTTGGAAGACTCTTTAGTAATAATAGGTATTAAGTTAAGTTCTCTACTGCACTTCATTATAGAATTTCTGAGTCTGCACCCTAAACATTTGAGTCTGCATCATATTTTGTCACACACATGCAAGTTCTAAACATGAAAAATCAGTGATATATTGGAACAAGCAACGCTAGGTATAAATTATGGTCTGACATCAGGAAAGAAATTTAAAACTTTTAGTGTTGACAATTTTGTGATGGTTCAGATTCGTCCGAAATAGTTTTTCCAGGAAACTGTTAAAGATTTGCATGCCCATAGTGTTGGCCTTTTCAAGATCTTAAAATAATTTAAATTATAATATTTATGTTATAGATTTGGCATCAATTCTATTTCCAATATTGAAGACTAGTGATTTACAAGGTCTTGATTATCCATAAATAACACATTAGTTGATGAGCCTTACCCTGAGCCAAATTTTGAGAGTCCTTCACTTTCACACTTTCAGATATTCATCCTGTACAGCAGAGAAAATAGATTATATTTTAGATGATGAATTTATGTACAGATTGACTAGTAATCTGAAATGCATGAAATAAACTTACAGCAGTAAGAGAGCAGTTCTGCAGTTGACTCGATGGGTTCAAGTTCTCTCCATCCGGGGAGAATTGATGGGGACATCTTTGCTCCATTTTTATCTGCATTTAAGTGTATTTCTTACTGTATTTATTTGTATATATTTTTTTTATATTTGCATGTATTTCAGTTGTGTGTGAGTGGTGATAGTGGGTAGTTATTAGATTGTGTAGTGGGTAGTTGTGTGGTAGCTGTAACTTGTAGCCTATATGAGGCATGGTTGTGTATTTATTTGGGATGATGAAATGAAGTTAAAAAAATCACTCTTTGCTTGCTACTTTTTCTCCTCTCTGTTTTGAATTTTTTTACAGACTTCTGAGTTCTTCTCCTTCTCTTCTCTCTGTTTTTTCTTGAATCTCCTCCTGTGTTATTCAAATAAGACTCCATCAACTCAATCCCTCTCTCTCCTTGTGAAATAATGAAATGATGAATGTTTAAAGAAATTTTGCTTGTTAACTCTCCTCTCTTTCTTCTCTCGTCTCTTATCTGTTCTTCTCTTTCTAACTCCTCTCTATAAGCCAAGAAACCCTCTCTTTGTGACTTTTCCCTTATCGAACCCACCTGCAGCCATCACCTCCTCGCGCCATAGTAGATTTCCTCCACGTTGCCTCCCTGTCTCTGTAACCTCAGCAACATCACCATCACTACCACGAACCCACCCTCCTTCGCTGTTTCTGTAAAAAAAAAAAAACAGATCCCACACAGACCTGGAAGCCACCATCCCTTCTTTCTTCTTCAATTGCCTCCTGATCTTCTCTTCATCGACTTCGACGGATCCTCCTTGACCCTCTCCTGCTTTAGTTGTGAAGAACAGGGCCTCCGTCCTTCCCCTTTTGCTGTTGTGAAGATCAGGACCTCCTCTCCTCTTTGCGACTGCTATCCAGCACCCCTCTCTTCTCGACTTCTTCCATTGTTGCCGTTGATTGGTTGCTGACCAATCAACTAGGTTGTCTTCAACTTCATTAGATGTTACTGCCTCCTTCAAGTGCAAACTCATCACGATCAAGATCAGTACAACATCATCAGAATCAATACAAGATCCACAAGTCAACCACAAGAGCAACAACAATATGAATGTCTGAGAATGAGCTTCTCAGTAGCTAAATTTGGATTTCAGCACTCAGATTACTTATCTTGTTACACCTGCAGTTTTTATTTCTAATTTATTATCTTTATTTCTGCTATCCAACCATATTGTGAGTTGTGTGCCTATGCAAATCCGGTGATTGCTTATCATTGATATTGAGAATAGAACTTGTCATGCATGAGATATATATTATAATTAGATTTAATTGAGAATTGAAATATTCAAACCAAGCATGCAATATTTTGTAAAAATCCATCTGTTTGACATTATTAGTTTTCAATTGCTTTTCTACCGAAGATCTTTGTATTTGGTGAAACATAGCGAGTTCAATTACATCATAGATTTCCTACACGGCATGCACGCACTATTTCACATCAATTCTTCTTGGCTTTCCTTACAGTTATGGGAAATGGTTTGATAGACAATATAAAAACAGAAACATGCACCATTACATCCAACTGTATTAGAGCAAAGATCCATCATAGATTGCATAGGCAGTCAAGTTGGATCGCAGGTATATTTTGTTTAACTGTGAATCAATGCCTTGCTCATTAGTACTTAACAAGAAAGAGAGGTTAGATAATTGCATTAAGAAATTCAGATTCAAATTTTGCTTGAAGCAGTCTGTTCATCACAGGTTATTTTGTTTAACTGCAATCAGTGCCATACTCATTAATGCTTAACAAGAAAGAGAGGTTAGAGAATTGCATTAAGAAATTCAAAGGATTTATGATCTTATCCAATATCCAATATTGCTAATAAATCATTGATTACAACTGCAACTGTGTGAATCCAAGTTTTTAGACAATATGGAACAGAAGATTGAGTAAAATTCCACCCGTTCAGTAGGAAGAAACAAGGCCAGGCTCGTGATATATGTTTAGGTATATCTGATCTCTTTTTAGACCCATGCTTTATCACATACTACCATGATGTTGGAATGGAGCCTAATCAGACTTGGATCTGGTCGTAGAAGCTTATATGATCCTGATTGTAAAATCTATCTAACCCAGTCCAACCCTGGCCTGAATCCATAAGATCCTGACAACATCAGAACTTATTCTGACCAAATGCTAATTTGATTAGTATTGGCAGGGTATGGCTTTAAACACTATACCTGACCCCAAAACCCAATCATCATAGGTCAGCATGGCCTAAACGAAATCCTACCCCTGGGGTAAAGATCTTTACCTGACTTCATGTTCAGTACGGGTAGTGCAAAAATTTATGCCATACTCACGTGATGCGAGCTCTAATTACTGCTTATTGATAACTAATCCTTGGGAGAATTAATCCTCTATCATGAAATTATTTTGTTCTGATAGCCCTGGGACAAATTATGGGTCTTGCTTGAGATGCATTTTTCTTGAATCACCACCCTTATCATTAGCACACGATCTTTTCCCATCAGAAGTTGGACGATCTTTCCCATCAGAATTTGGCATGCATAACTCCATTTATCTATGTTGGGAGCATGAAGGAAGGATTGAAAACTTTCTCAACCATCTATGCTAGTAAGCCAAAATTAGAAAGATTATTACCAACTTGGCCATGGAAATTTTGGCAGAGAAAAATGTTATGAAACTAACAGATCCTAGTTTAACTGTTTGAGGAAAAATCTTATTAGTTCAACCTCATCAACGCGTAAGCTACCAACAGTAGTTTTCCAATGAAATAGAGTTCAAGCAAACATAAGAAATAAATTTGGTTTTAGCTATGACTTTCGGCTATGGACCTGAGTGTCAGATTCCAACATGGACATGGTGTTGGAAGTGGCATTTCTACTTGAGAAATGGACATGGCAAATTGAAAATCTATTTGTGTCTCTTAATGTACATGACAAGTTAATATATTTATTTATTATTTGCATCCGTGTTTGTTAATAAAACAATATCAAAAGGATAAAACAACAAACAAATCAATCATATATCATATTTCTTGCCAAGAAGGCTTATCACACTTTGCTTATGCATATTTAAGTTAACATGGTACTTGTGTGTATGTGCCCAAACAAGTTACAGGCACATGGGACATGCATGTGATGTGAGGCATGGTGGCCACTGAAGTTTAGTATGGAAAAATATCCTATATTTCCAAGCCATGCATGATGAGAAGAAATTTCTCTTCAAGAAGTGTGCGAGGGGAAAATTCTTCCTTTATTAATACTTGTTCATGTGAGTAGAAAATGGGATGAGAGACGGAGAATGTGGAGAAGTGATGTTTCCATTACCAAGCGACATCTCTTTTGATCACATACATTAACTATAAGGGTTTTTATGTAATCATCCCTTAAATCTTCCTTATTTTTATATTACTCCCTTGAACCTTTGTAATTTTAATCAATTCTTCAAATCCTTTGAGTAACCTCAAATCAGGATAATAGTTATATCGAGTTTGTGAAAAAGGAAGATTCATTCATAGTTATAGAAATATGTTAAAAAGCAACTATTCCCTACTTTTTTTGGATGCCACAATCTAGTATCCCTCAACGGTTGGGATTTGTGGGCCCCACCCTCCTCTTCTTATCTTCTTCTTCTTCTCATTTTTTCATCTGAACCCATAACTTCTGAATCCTAAACACTTCTCATTCTTCCTCATTCTCCTCACTTCTTTTTCCTTCCTCCTCAGCCATCTTCCACCCTGCACTACCATATTCATTGGTTGCAAACCTAGGTAAGGATGTGGAGCTAGGATTTTTCTCGCTTGCGTGGGGGAGAGAGAGTGGGTTGTTCCAGTATTAATGACGAGAATTGATTTCCCTCCAAAACTCAAGAGCCAGGGGGGTCATGTACATCCCTTGTGCTCGTCTAGGGGTTTTAAAGTCAAAGCATGCCTTATTTATAGAGGAATCTAATTTTTTTTGTTTCATTTGAATGAAAATCTAACTATTGTCCTGATTTCAGGTTACTCTAAGGATTGAGGGACTAAACTGAAGTTACGAAGATTTAAGGGACTAATAAAAAAATAAGGAAGATTTAAGGGACGAATACGTGAAAAACCATGAACCCAAATGGAAAAAATTGTGTATTACCTTCCTGCTGAGTGCAGGTACTCTAAACTTAGCTATGAGGAATAAGAAATTCGAGCTATGACATTCCAGCTATTCATGTGCAGCAGCCCGTCGTTAACTTGTCTTAATCTGGATTGGCATTGATTGCTCCTTATGCTTGAAAACGGAGGACTTCAATCATAGTCCATGATCTACAAAGATCGTTCTTGATGTTTTTTGGGCATGGGCTAGAAGTATGGTTTCAAATATCGGTCGATTCCGACACGTATCGGCGATATCATATTGGATTTTTAGGTAACCGATACGATATTAACCCTATAATATTGCGGTTGATATTACCAATATGGTCGATATTTTCGATATTGATATCTGATATGGACTATATTTATACTGAAAACCATTGACCGATACTGATACCGATTCCAAGATTTTAAACCATGGCTAGAAGCTTGGATCATGTAGTTCACTTGTCAAAGATCTTGGAAAATTTCAAGATGGTTTTGCATATCAGAGTACCATTTTATGCTTACTACAGTATTGCGAATAAAGTGTTGTTTGGTTTATTAATGAATGAAACAATATTGTTGCTGAAAGGCATTATCAAAAAAATGGGGGGGGGGGGGGTGCTGAGGATGATTCTGAAAGCTCATACCTGCTGACAAAAAATTAGCAGTTTTATTTTAATGTGGGTGCATGAAAGCTGTATTCAAAACTGATTGTCATTTTTATCTTTACTAGCTGTGCAACCTGCTGCAAGTAGTCCAGAGTTGGACATCTTTGGGTTTTCAGCATCAGATTCTGCCGATCCATTGGCCCTGGTGCCAGCAAATTCCATAACTTCTCAATCTGATACATCAGCAAATTCAGTTTTTGGGGCAGACTTCCTTGCTGCCCCTTCATCGGCTTCCCCAGCTTCTATCAAGGTATTGTCAACATTTAGCATATTGCATTTCAATTTTGATGCAGCACTTAATGTCAGTACTTTAAGTTGGAAAGCTGAAAGAGTTGGATCCTCCTTATGCACGAATATCCAAACTCTTCTAACTACAAAATAATTTTGGACAAGTTTAAGTTGTTAGTTATATTGCTTATTAAACATAGCAATCATGTTCTGATTTAGTACTTACTGAAACATCTTTCATGTATCATACACATGTGGGATCTATTAATGCGAACTAGTGTTCCTCAGCTATGAGAAGTCTTTAAACAACCTTCTTTTATTTTTCTTGTTCGTTTCTGCTTCTAAACTAAGCATGATGCTTGTTTTGATCTTGTAACACAGACTTATGAAGATCCTTTTGGAGAAACTCCTTTCAAGGCTATACCGCAGCAAAATATTCAAGCTCAACCTCAGCATTTCCGGCATGTCGCTTCCTTTCAGCCTTCTGGCTTGATGGGAGGCTCTGAAACTCTTCCATCAGCACCCCAAAAGGTGGAAACATTCTCGAGTTTTGATTTTGGGGGTGCATTGGGCGGTCTGTCTTACGCTCCAAGTGATATTAATGGACAGCATTCATCTGCAAGTCCTTCCTTTTTAACAACAGAGTTCCCTGTGGAACAGTCCAACAATGATATTCTTGATTCCATTCTCCCGCGGACTGGATCTGCTCCCATGTTTCCATCACGGGAAGCTCAACCTACTGCCCCAACAGATGCACAGACGGCTGAAATAAACCCTTTCCAGCCATCAGGGTTAGCTTCTCCTGTAGTTGCACATGGGTCAGCAACAAACACACAAACAGATCAAATGAATCCCTTCCAGCATTCAGGAACATTGGCTCCTGTAGCTGCAGAAGGATCATCAACACACACACACACAGCTGAATTGAACCCCTTCCAACCTTTTGGGTTTTCGGCTCCAGTGGCATCACAAGAGTCACCAACAGGTACACAGAATCTCTTCCCACCTTCAGGCCTACCAGCTCCGGCAGCTTCACAAGAACCACAGACCAACATACAGACAACTCAAATAAATCCCCCCAGCAACCAGGTCTACTGTCTCCGGTAGTTTCTGAAGGATCCTCAACTAATATGCAGCCATCTCAAATGAACTTCTTCCAGTCATCAGGGCCATCAGCTTCGGCAGTCTCACAAAAGCCAGTAACCCATATGCAGACAGCCCAAATGAATTTCTCCCAGCCATCAGGGCTATCAGTTCCAGCAGCTTCTAATATGCAGACATCTCAGATGAATTTCTTCCAGCCATCAGGGCAATCAGCTCCAGTCGCTTCACAAGGATCACATATGAACATGCAGACAGCTCAGATGAATTTCTTCCAGCCATCTGGATCATTAACTTCAGGAGTTTCACAAGGGTTAAATCTGCATATGCAGACAGATCAATTGAATGTCCTACAGCCATCAGGGCTATCAGCTCCAACAGGTTTTCAAGGGTCACAAACACATACACAGGCAGCTCAACCGAGTTTCCTTGCGCCATCAGGACTACAAGCACCAGCAGGTTTACAAGGATCACAAACACATACACAGACAGCCCAACTGAGTTTCCTTGCACCATCAGGAGTACAAGCACCAGCAGCTTTACAAGGTCTACAGACAAATATTCAGACAAGTCAATCAAATTTCCTCCAGTCATCAGGGCTATCAGTTCCAGTCTATTTACAAGCAGCTCAAAGTGATACACCAACTAACATGCAAGCAGCTCAACCTGGACCTCCAGCTAATATGCAGACAGCGAATTTGCACATTGGTTCTGAGTCAATGTTATCAGATCCTTTCCCTTCACAAGCAGCTCCTGTTTCAATGGTACCAACAGCAAAACCTCAGCTGTCAAATGCAAAGTTTGAAACTAAATCAACTGTGTGGGCTGACACATTGAGCCGAGGTCTAGTCAATCTTGACATATCTGGACGTAAGTGGTTTTTCCTCCTCTTTCTTTCTATTTCTTGTTTTTTTTTCATATATAAGTATGCTGTCAGTTTGACTTTCTTAGCATTGTCCAACATCCTCAAACATTACTGTCTACAATTCATATCTTTTCAATACATCATTACCATCTTGAAGTTAATACACAATCAGTTAGTTGAAAATTTTCTCTTGCCTCGTATATCTGATAGAATTCACATTGATACGTTCTGCAGCTAAGACCAATCCTTTGGCTGATATTGGCGTTGACTTCGATGCAATCAATCGGAAGGAGAAAAGGTTGGAGCCAAAAAGCTCTGCACCTCCAGTGACATCTACCATCCACATGGGCAAAGCGATGGGATCTGGCTCTGGCGTTGGTCGTTCTGCTGCAAGTGGCCTTGCGGCCCCTCCAAATCCCATGATGGGCTCCGGGATGGGCATGGGTGGCGGTGGTGGCATGGGCATGAGAGGCGGCGGTGGCATGGGCATGGGAATGGGGGGCATGGGCATGGGAATGGCTGGCCCCGGTATGGGCATGGGAGGATACGGTGGGAACATGACCCAGCCACCCATGGGTATGAATATGGGAATGAACATGGGAATGGGCATGGGAATGAACATGGGCATGGGTCAGGGTGCACCTATTCAGCCTCCAGGTCCCGTCACTCCTGGCGGCGGCTACAACCCGATGATGGGCATGGGGGGCTACGGCCATCAACACCAGCAGCCATACGGAGGTGGTTATAGGTGAAGAGAGATCCCGGTTTGAAAGAGAGCTCTAAAGTCGGGAGAGGTATACACATTCATTATACCTGTTTCTGATCGATTATGGCAGCGGTATACTTCTTCCTCCTCCCGATTCTTTTTTTGTCCAAGCTTGTATGTTCCGGCTTCATACTCGGAAACTAAATTTTTTGAGGAGCAGGGTGACCTGAGATGTATCTGTATTCTTCAGTCAGTAGTATGGCTGCCTTCTTTTGTATCAGGAGCTAAAAGATTCGGATGAATAATCAGTCAGTCCCAGGTTTCTATTTTGTTCTTTAAAACTGTGTTGTCTTGCTACGATGGGAACTACACTAATTATACCTGAGATGATATTATTGAGTTTCAAGTACCTGGCATCATTTGTGCATTTCTCCAGAACCTTGCCAATTCAGCCCTTGATGCATTTTTACATGTAGGAATGTGTTCTGCTGCTTTATGCTTCTATGTTTTCTTGGTTACATTATTTGATATTCAGGAATTGTTTGACAATCTGCAGTGAAACGTTCAGAGAAACGTCTCAACACCAAATCGTTGCATAATCAGATGGCTGTTTATTTATTCTCTCTTCAAAATTCTTGCAAGGTTTGATAAAAATTAGCTGGAGTACTAGAGAAGTTATTGACTTGTAAGTATGACATGTAACAAAAGTTTGGCCACTAGGCTTTGTTGCAGTGCATTACAACGCAGTTATGCTCTGTTGAAGTTGATGTGGGAGTTGTCGGTGTGTACTCCGGCGAAGATGGTGGAGTCGCAGGGGTGTACTCCCAGTGAGCAGACGCTGACGATGGATGATGTGCGAGTTGCAGGGGTGTACTCCGATGAATATGGTGGTGTTGCAGGGGTGTACTCTGATGAAGATGGTGGTGTTGCTGACGTGTGCTCCGGTGAATATAGTTGTACTCCGGTGAATATGGTGGTGTTGCAGGGGTGTACTCCGGTGAATATAGTGGTGTTGCAGGGGTGCACTCCGGTGAAGACGGTGGTGTTGCAGGGGTGTACTCTGGTGAATATGGTGGTGTCCCCAGCGTGTACTCTGGTGAATATGGCGGTGTTGCTGGCGTGTACTCTGGTGATGGTGGTGTTGTCGTTGTGTACTCCGGTGAAGTAGACAATGAAACTGTAAACAGACTCCAAGTTGATTTGCTCCACCCGAACGAAACTTCCCGTCGAATCCAAAAAGCTCTGATAGCACTTGTTGGAATCTCGGCAACAGGGAACACCACCACCATGAAATATCACCTAGAGGGGGGGTGAATAGGTGATGGCTAATCTAATGGTCACTTATGAACAAATGATGCGGAATTAAAACTAAGATGACCAAATAAAACTTCTTTTATTTTAAACACTTATGTATAACACAAGAGCGTTACCGAATTCCCCTTGCGAGGCTCTGGACAAGCTCCTCTAGATTCCCCTTGAATGGGTTGAGGTGCCGCGTTGGCTCTCTTGGTTGAATACAAGTGTTAACAACAATCCCAAGCAAGTATAGCAATTATGAGCACAAGGGAGTATATCAAGCATGTAAATGATAAAGATAATTATTGAATGCAAGATATAAAAGAGACAAAGAGAGAGAGAGAGAGATAGAGTAAGCAATCGCAAACACAAAGGGTTTGTTTCGAGGTTCGAGCACACTTGCTCTACATCCCCGCCTTCGACACACGAAGGATTTCCACTATGCACGATCCCAACGGATCTCTCCTTGGTGCCGCAACACCTACAAGCCCTCGGACTCCCAAGTCCCGTACACACGCAAGCTCCTCAAGCTCGCCGAGGCCGCACCTCAAACCACCAAGAGTTCACAACCGAACTCTAACCACCAACGAGCACACTTGCCCGTCTCCTCAAAGAACAAAGAAAAGATCTTTGGTGATCACAACACTTGATCACCTAAAGAAACTCTCACTACAACACACCTATATGATAATATAGCAATGGATAGCTCAAGTGTGGTGTGAGAAAGTAAGGAAAAGAACTATGGTGAAAAACTCAAAGAATCACTTTTTACACTCTCTTAATAAAAACTCCCTTTTAGATGGGAAGTATTTGCTCTCTATTTTATAGAGAAAACTTCTGAAATGACTTAGAAAAACTGGCTCAAGAAGTCCTCAAAATCTTGGCTTCAAACAATGACAAAACCCCCTTTTATAGAGGTCAGAAAAATATGACCGTTGGGGTCTGTTCAGAGCTACCGGTCGACCGGCCGGTCGACCGCCAACGGTCGAAAATCCGACCGTTGGAGCCTCCGGTCGACCGCCCGGTCGACCCAGAAATCCAGAGAGCAGAACTCTCTACAGCGGTCGACCGTACGGTCAACCGGACCACTGTGCTGACAACGTGCACAAGGCTGTGCACGTCCGGTCGACTGGACGGTCGACCCGACCTAGCTGCGGTCGACCGCCCGGTCGACCGATTTGGTCTGTCAGCCAATTCCTGGTCTGAAAAACTGGGATTTTTAAGGTAGTATATTAACTTAATATAAATCCCATAAATCCTCAAATAAATCTACAAAAATAGTTTCAATGTTATACAATGATATACAAACATGCTTGCACAAAATCAAGGCATGTTATAATAGATTTGAACTATTTTTGTAACTTGGAAATATTGGCTCAAAAATAAAAACTGTTTTTCCAGAACATGTTTTTCCAAAACTAGTTTTTCCAAATCTTTATCAAATACAAAAAACAAGATATTTGAGTTCATTCTAAAGCATAGTGTGTATGGATATGATCCACTACACAATCATAATGATATATCTATGTTTTTGACATTAAGCTCTAAACATGGTTATGGTTTAAAAGATATACATGATAGAAATACCAAAAACCAAGGTATATATATTTTATCACAAAGAAAATCTTTTACTAAATAAAAATTCTTTTCTAAACATAAAAATCTTTTATGAAAGCAATTCTATCAAGAGTTTTATCAAGAGTGTGTGTGTGATATAACTTGAGCAATCCACCAACTATCTATCCTTTACATTTTTAACTAAACAAAAAACTAAATCTTATACCTAGACACAAGTCTTCATCTTCTTGAAGTCTTCACTTGAAGGCTTCTCATCTTCTTGACTTGGTCCAAATGCAATCCACCGAGCTCATCTCTAGATGTGTTCTTGATGCATAGGCTCGTGAATCAACCGGTGCTAGCTTCCAACTTGTCTTTAAATCCTTTGTTGAAGCTCCACACCTACTAAGATCTTGATAATGAATCTGTCACTAATTAAACACAAGATCATTAGTAATCATAACTTCATGAGTTGATCATCATCAAAACTAGGGTGATAGGCCTTTGGGCCAACAATCTCCCCCTTTTTGATGATGATAAAACTCATGGAGTTATATATGCATGGATTAAAGTAAAACTTCAAAGAAGCTCCCCCTTAACTCATGCATCACATTCAATAATAGATATGGCAATAAAAGCACATGAATATGTATGCAATGTATGGCATGTATGTAAATGTAACATCATAAATCTTATCTCCATACATTAAAACAAATCACAAAACACATATGCATCAACACAAATCTTACTCCCCCTTAAGCAAGGAAGACATGCATATAAAATCTATAAATACTTCTCCCCCTTTTTGTCAATCATCAACAAAGGGTTCAAAGTAAAATACATCAAACAAATCTTTTCCCCTTTTGTCAAAAACAAAGTCATCAAAGAGGGGTGCAATTAAATCAATAAGAGGTTATATGCGATATACATTCATGAAGAGGAAGACGCTAAGTTAGCTTCCCTACACATATGCATTTCATGAAGAAGGGATGACAAGCCCTAACTCACATAACACATATTATGTAATGCATAAGAGGAGATGTGAAGCTCCCCCTACACACGTATATCATATAAAGAAGAGTTGTCAAGCTCCTCAATTTATAATATACTCAACATGAATCCATGTGTAAGAGAGATGTTAAGCTCTCCTTGCATATAGGAAATACAAATCAAAAAATTTTGAATATTTCTTTATCAAGACAAAATTTTTAACTTTCTTAATAAAACACATTTTGAGATTTTCAAAGATACACAATTGTCCTTTTCAAGGTACCAAATGAAGAACAATCAAATTTTGAATTTTGATACCAATTTCAAAAATACTATGCATAAGCTTATTATGGGATACCAATTTGAAATTCTAATTAAGCTTAGCATTAACAATCTTTGTGCTTTTAAAAAAATATACCAATTATAAAATAAGCACAAAAAGATCACATATATGTATGGAAAGATAATACCAATAGAAATTGATATAATTTAAATTTGAAAGCATTCATACATACAATCAAAATACGATTATACACAACAAGAATCATATTGATACCAATTGAAAATATCCAATGATACCAATAGTAAAATTAAACTTAGGTGTATACATCATATAGTCTACCACATGAAGAATTCGAACTAGTTAAATGAAAATATTTAAGAACTAGTACGAAATCCTTCCATCAAGGAATAAGTCAAAAGTTTTTCATGAAATATCAATGAAACACAAGGCACTAAAAAGCACTCTATCCATAAAGTCCATATCAAAAAGAAGTGAGTGTGCTAGTGTTATGTGGAACATGGTATCATGAAAAATAGCAATAAAACTCAATATTCCTTTTAAATTTTGAAATCATGAAATCCATCACAAAAATTTTATTGAAAAATTATAAAATTTTTATTAAAAAACAAAAATTTATATTTCAAGATATATGTATGTTTTGACAAGACATTAAGTATACATACATATCCTTAAAACACAATTGAGTCCATATATAGATTTGCATGAAAGGCAAATGACTCAAGAGGTATCCATGTATATCTTAATGTTTTGGCAAGACAAACATATACATGAAATGAAAAAACACATGGTTATAATTCAAAATGGGAATACAAGTTAAAAGATGTAATGATCATCAAAACTAAGCAATACAAGCACATCTAATGGGTTCAAATAAGCATTCAAGCACAAATATAAATAGATTTATTTGTGGCCCATAACATGTACAAGTATAAATCCTAGTGTTGACAAAAACTAACATTTAAACTAATATTCAATTCATGAAGCATCAAATTTTGAGAATACAAAAGAATTTATCCATAAAGATAGAATCATGTGCATCAATTAAAGAATTAGATAACTAGTTTAAATGGATTTTTGACAAACTAGTTAAAGATCCTTCAAGTAACATCAAATCATATGTTTTTCATGAATAATACTGAATACATAAAAGTTCAAGCACTCATAGTCCATAAAGCTCAAAATTATCTATTTTCTTAAAAGTGAGTGTTCAAAGGTTATGTAAGTAGCATTATTATGAAAATAGTCAATTTAGCTCAAAAAGATCATAAATCACATTTTTTAATTAACAAATCAATTTAAAAATCATTTTTCATAAAACAACAATCTTCATGGTATATGTATGATTTATCCAATCCTAACGATATGCATACATATCTCAAATGTAAAAGAGTCTATTAAATGTATTTGCATGAAAGCAAGAGACTCACGGGTATACATGTATATTTATTAGATTTGAATTAATAATGCATATACATGAAGTAAATCACTAAAAATTGGCAAAAATGTGTATAAATGAGAATCATCAAAACTAGATCATACATATGCATAAAGTGGATACAAATGAGCATGAAGTTCAACTATATATAGAGTCAATTGTAGTTCACTATTTGTATATGTATAAATATAAGTTTGATACATTCTACATCTAAGCATGTAATTACCACATGAAGCACATAAAATCTTAAAACATGAACATGTTATGAATATTATGGATGAACAAGCATGAACATAAAAAATAGGAGTTTAGAAATTGTTACCAACTCCAAAGCTCCAAATATGGTGGTCTTTCCCACCAAAATCTCCTTGATAGCAATGCATCCAAAAGTTTGTCCATCATGTCCATTGCATCCGCTATCAAGGCACCAATCCTCTCACGTTTTGTGAGAGCCCTCACCTACATCAAAATCAAAGGGTGGGGGTTTTGGTACCCATACTTTCTTGGGTCCTTTGGGGTTAGCTTTATTGTAAGGATCCCAAAATCTTTTATACTTAACAAAATATAAATGAGGTTTCTTATCAAAACAATATTTTGCTAAATGGCCTTTGCGGCCACAATGTGTACATACATACACCTTAGTATGCTTATGTGTAGGAGTGTGATCATGTTGTGCAACATAAGCAAATGCATGGTTATGATGTGCATGAATGTGTGGAGTTTGTTTCTTTGAAAACATTGACTCCAACCTAGAATGATTAAAAGCACAAGAGTTCAAAGTTGAACTCAAACCATCCATTTTATTTTTCAAATTCTTAATCTCATTAGTTGTGGCATGTAAAGCATGGTGAGATAAAGAATCATTTTTCTTTTTCTTTTGAAAAACATTATCCTTTTCTTTTTCAACAAATTTTCTTTTTAAAGATTTATTTTCTTGTAAAATACTTTCTTTTTGTTGTTCCACCATAGCAATATCATTTTTTAAAATATTGTTCCCCTCACAAAGATCATTCAATTTTGAAAGCAAGGAAACATTTCATTTTTCAAATCTTTATTTTCCTTTTCTAAACATGCAAGTTTATTTCTAAAAGAATCATTTTCTACATGCATGCAATCAAATTTCTTTTTCAAACTTTTGTTATCTTTTTCTAAGCATGCAATGTTATCTCTAAATGAGTCATGTTCTTTATGCATGCAAGCAATGTCCTTTTTCAAATTTTTATTTTCTTTCTTTTTCATGTCATATTTCTCAAGCAATAATGGCAAAATGAATTGAGCTCATCATATGACATAATATTATCTTCCTCGGATTCGGAAGTTACCTCAAGGGGGCTATCCCCTTGGACCATGTAGCATACATTGGAGGTGTCGCTTCCAACGTTCGAATCGCTCCCGGCATAATATAGATCGTTTTCGCCAAGGGAGATGATGATGTTCCAAGCTACAAAAGCCGAATCAATGTTAGCAACCCTAAATAAGTAATCATCATTTAGGGTACTCTTCAAAGCATTTAGGGCTTTTGTATTACCCTCAATATACTTGCTATTGTTAATATAAGAATCATTAAATGTAGCAAGATAGACATGAATGCCTAGGGCCTTGAGGAACATAGACATCTTAACCTTCCAAATTTGGATGTTAAGAATGTCAAAGGTGGGTGGTGAAATAAAGTCCATGGTGAGGTGTGTGTGTACAAAAATATTGTGATTAGCCGCAAATGAGGATCTTTAACTCTTAGGTTGTTAGACCCAAATATCAAGAGCACTAGCTCTGATACCAATTGAAATATCACCTAGAGGGGGGGTGAATAGGTTATGGCTAATCTAATGGTCACTTATGAACAAATGATGCGGAATTAAAACTAAGATGACCAAATAAAACTTCTTTTATTTTAAACACTTATGTATAATACAAGAGCGTTGCCGAATTCCCCTTGCGAGGCTCTGGACAAGCTCCTCTAGATTCCCCTTGAATGGGTTGAGGTGCCGCGTTGGCTCTCTTGGTTGAATACAAGTGTTAACAACAATCCCAAGCAAGTATAGCAATTATGAGCACAAGGGAGTATATCAAGCATGTAAATGATAAAGACAATTATTGAATGCAAGATATAAAAGAGACAAAGAGAGAGAGAGAGATAGAGTAAGCAATCACAAACACAAAGGGTTTGTTTCGAGGTTCGAGCACACTTGCTCTACATCCCCACCTTCGACACACGAAGGATTTCCACTATGCACGATCCCAACGGATCTCTCCTTGGTGCCGCAACACCTACAAGCCCTCGGACTCCCAAGTCCCGTACACACGCAAGCTCCTCAAGCTCGCCGAGGCCGCACCTCAAACCACCAAGAGTTCACAACCGAACTCTAACCACCAACGAGCACACTTGCCCGTCTCCTCAAAGAACAAAGAAAAGATCTTTGGTGATCACAACACTTGATCACCTAAAGAAACTCTCACTACAACACACCTATAGGATAATATAGCAATGGATAGCTCAAGTGTGGTGTGAGAAAGCAAGGAAAAGAACTATGGTTAAAAACTCAAAGAATCACTTTTTACACTCTCTTAATAAAAACTCCCTTTTAGATGGGAAGTATTTGCTCTCTATTTTGTGGAGAAAACTTCTGAAATGACTTAGAAAAACTGGCTCAAGAAGTCCTCAAAATCTTGGCTTCAAACAATGACAAAACCCCCTTTTATAGAGGTCAGAAAAATATGACCGTTGGGGTCTGTCAGAGCTACCGGTCGACCGGCAACGGTCGAAAATCCGACCGTTGGAGCCTCCGGTCGACCGCCCGGTCGACCCAGAAATCCAGAGAGCAGAACTCTCTGCAGCGGTCGACCGTACGGTCGACCGGACCACTGTGCTGACAACGTGCACAAGGCTGTGCACGTCCGGTCGACTGGACGGTCGACCCGACCTAGCTGCGGTCGACCGCCCGGTCGACCGATTTGGTCTGTCAGCCAATTCCTGGTCTGAAAAACTGGGATTTTTAAGGTAGTCTATTAACTTAATATAAATCCCATAAATCCTCAAATAAATCTACAAAAATAGTTTCAATGTTATACAATGATATACAAACATGCTTGCACAAAATCAAGGCATGTTATAATAGATTTGAACTATTTTTGTAACTTAGAAATATTGGCTCAAAAATAAAAACTGTTTTTCCAGAACATGTTTTTCCAAAACTAGTTTTTCCAAATCTTTATCAAATACAAAAACAAGATATTTGAGTTCATTCTAAAGCATAGTGTGTATGGATATGATCCACTACACAATCATAATGATATATCTATGTTTTTGACATTAAGCTCTAAACATGGTTATGGTTTAAAAGATATACATGATAGAAATACCAAAAACCAAGGTATATATATTTTATCACAAAGAAAATCTTTTACTAAATAAAAATTCTTTTCTAAACATAAAAATCTTTTATGAAAGTAATTCTATCAAGAGTTTTATCAAGAGTGTGTGTGTGATATAACTTGAGCAATCCACCAACTATCTATCCTTTACATTTTTAACTAAACAAAAAACTAAATCTTATACCTAGACACAAGTCTTCATCTTCTTGAAGTCTTCACTTGAAGGCTTCTCATCTTCTTGACTTGGTCCAAATGCAATCCACCGAGCTCATCCCTAGATGTGTTCTTGATGCATAGGCTCGTGAATCAACCGGTGCTAGCTTCCAACTTGTCTTTAAATCATTTGTTGATGCTCCACACCTACTAAGATCTTGATAATGAATCTGTCACTAATTAAACACAAGATCATTAGTAATCATAACTTCATGAGTTGATCATCATCAAAACTAGGGTGATAGGCCTTTGGGGCAACACACCAGAGAATAGCCACTAATTCCACAAATAAGCAAACAAAAGAGAGAAAACGAGAATACAAGATTTAACGAGGTTCGATTATTGCCTACGTCCTCGCGCCAGAAGGGGAGAGAGATCTTCTTAAACCAATTAATTACAGGATAGAATAGCAAGAAAATTACCCCAATTTATATATATAGGCATGGAGTCCCTCAAGAAAAAAAATCAAAAACTTTGAATTTAAATCAGAAACAAATTCAGAAATCTGCTCGGATTCGCCCAGAGACAATACACACTGTTGACAGGCAACAGCCCAAGGGGCCTGTCAACAGCTGATCTCAACTCTTACATGTTGGAATATGAAGAATATATATGTGAATCTTTGAATTGAATTACGCGAGATCCGTTGATTGAATCAATTGGATGATGGTTGGAGTGTGTTCTCCTTCCAATGGGGATGAACGTGGTATATTCACATGTTCAATTCCGACTTCGAATGAATGAAATATTCAAGTCTAAAGATTGCCTAATTCAAAGCCAAAATGGGACTAAAGGTAGCTAAAGGCATTTAGTCCCACATTGGCCATGGGATGGAAGTTCGTAGTGTTTAAATAGAGAAAATTGAGAACAAAGGGCGTGCCCTTTGGGTACTTGGAGTTTTCGCGCGCGATTGGGAGGAAACCATGCCCGCTCATGCGCGCGCGCGCCGCTGGTGCGGGCTCGGGTCTGGGTTCGGGTTCCCTACCCGGCCTGGTTCTTTTTGAATCAGGTCTCATGGGTATGGGTTACGCGAAGCATACCCGTTCCGCTATCCGGATCCGAACCAGCCCGCCAACGGACCCGCCCCGCTATCCGGATCCGAACCGCTCCAGTTGCGACTGTTGGGTCGAACCATTGCAACGGTTCAGACCGAACCGTTGCAACCTTTCGTTGGGTTCAGACCCGTTGGCCCCTCCTGGAGCGCTATAAATAGCGCTCCGAATTCTCAATTGAACCACAACACAACAACAGAAAGAAATCTGCCTTCTAAAGGAGATTCTCTCTCTCTCTCTCTCAGTCTTGAAGTGACTTCCAACGGGAAGTGGGAAATTCAGTTTCCAAAGCGACTTCCAAAAGAGATTCTGCAAAATTCGTTCTGAAAGAGGGCTCAGAAAATTAAACAGATTCTTTAATAGAATTATTCTCCCGAAATTTGTCTTTGTCCCGCTACTTCAACAATCCTGTGAAGGTACTGGTTAACTACGGTTCGACCGTACGGTGATTTGGTAGTGCTATCCAAATACCGTGAAGGAGCGTTGTATCTTGGGAGACCAGCGTCCAGTAACCCGTTAGCACCGGTGCGGGGGACGTAATTGTCTTAAGGAGATTCGCTTTAAGCGTACCTCACTTCAAGTACTGTATAAGTAAATTAATTTCTTTATGCAGGGGATATACTGATATTCAGTATATTGAGACTGATTTATATCAGTCTAATTGATGTTTAACCAAGGAAGGAAATTGAAAGGTGGTTCTTAAATTAAGGAACGTTCTATTGAACGGAAAACCTCCCACCTGATATTTGCCGACCTGGCCAATTAGATTGTTGATATTTCAGTGATCTTGATTAGTTGTCAGATTGAACCCAGACATCCAACAATCTTAAGACAATTAAGTATTGAAGTTTCTTACTTCTATTCTGCTTGAACTTGCAGAAAATGTCTGAGACTAATCAAGATAGCTCTAGCAAGGCACCAAACATGCAGCTACAAGTTTTGATGCCAACTCCACTTCCTAACCCGAAGCCGGAGAAGCCAGGAAAATTTGACGGCACAGAATTCAAGAGGTGGCAACAGAAGATGCTCTTCTACTTGACCACTCTTCATCTGGCCAGATTCCTGCAAGAAGATCCACCAGAGCCCGGAACTGATGCCTGGACTCAATATGACTTCCTTTGTTGAAATTATATTTTAAATGGACTGGATGACTCTCTTTACAATGTCTACAGTCCCATCACAACGGCAAAGAAGTTATGGGCCAGTCTTGACAAGAAGTACAAGACTGAGGATGCTGGTACTAAGAAGTTCGTCATAGGACGATTTCTAGAGTACAAAATGGTGGACAACAAGACTGTAATCAGTCAGGTGCAAGAGTTCCAACTTATCTTGCACGAGATAGAAGCTGAAGGTATGATCCTACCTGAAACTTTTCAGGTTGCTACTATCGTGGAGAAACTCCCACCTGCGTGGAGAGATTTCAAGAACTACCTGAAGCACAAGCGAAAGGAGTTGAAGTTGGAAGATCTCATTGTGAGGTTTCGAATCGAGGAGGACAACAGAAAGTCCGAGAAAAGGAGCAGTAAGAACTCCTATGAAGCAAAAGTCAATGTGATCGAAGACTCAAAGGGGAAAGCGTCTACTTCCAAAGGCTTAAAGCGGAAGAAGATTTCCCAGGGGTACAAAGGCAAGGTCCAAGAAGGCAAGAACATGCGCTTCAAGGGAACCTGCTACATCTGCAATAAAGAAGGGCATAAGGCGAATGAATGCCGCAACCGTCTCAAAAAGAACAAGAAGAGCCATCCATAGGCAAACTTGACCGACCATGAGTCGCCAAGCCTTTCAGCTGTGGTGTCAGAAGTGAATCTGACAACCAATAATAAGGATTGGTGGGTAGACACTGGGGCTACTCGCACATCTGCTCTGAGAAATTATTATTCTCTGAATATCAAATACTAGAGCAAGATGAGCAACTATTCATGGGAAACTCAGCCGTCTCAAAGGTTGAAGGAAAAGTCAAGGTCATCCTGAAGTGGACATCTGAAAAAGAGCTTACTCTGAACGATGTGCTACATGTTCCAGATATCTGCAAGAATTTGATCTCTGAATTAATACTTAGTAAGAAAGGATTTAGAATCGTTTTTGAATCAGATAAATTTGTACTTACTAAGGGAGGGATGTATGTGGGAAAGGGTTATCTTGTTGATGGACTTTTTAAAGCCAATGTTGCAGTGGTAGATAAAAAGTCTGTGTATTTGTACCCGAAGCTTATAAATAAAGGAAAATCTTCTGTTTATTTTCTTGAGTCTCCTATCTTATGGCATGCTAGATTAGGGCATGTAAATTACAAGTCATTAAAGAACTTGTCTAATCTGGGATATATTCCTAAACTCAACTTGGAAGAAATTCGCAAGTGTGAGATTTGTGTTGAGGCCAAGTTGGCGAAAAATTTATTTCACTTAATAGATCGAAATACAGAACCTTTAGAGTTAATTCATAGCGATCTGTGTGACTTGAAGTTTATGCCAACTAGAGGTGGTAAAAAGTATTTTATTACTTTTATTGATGACTGTACAAGATACTGTTATGTGTATCTTTTAAACAGTAAGGATGAGGCAATAAATATGTTTATAACATATAAAGCCGAAGTTGAGAATCAACTCAACAAGAAAATAAAGATTCTAAAATCCGATAGAGGCGGAGAATATGAATCAAATGATTTTAGTGAGTTATGTGCTAAATTTGGTATAATCCATCAAACAACAGCACCATATACTCCTCAGCAAAATAGAATTGCTGAACGGAAGAACAGAACTTTGAAGGAGATGGTCAATTCCATGCTCGTAAGTTCTGGAACTCCGCAGAATTTGTGGGGGAAGCTCTATTAACTGCAAATTATATTCTAAATAGAGTACCCCACAAGAAACTTGGTCTTATACCATCTGAGTTATGGCATGGAAGGACACCTTCCTACCATTACCTCAAAATGTGGGGGTGCCTTGCTAAGGTGCTAGCACCATTACCTAAAAAGACTAAGTTGGGAGCAAAAACTATGGACTGCATATTCATAGGCTATGCCTTGAATAGTAGTGCCTACAGATTTCTGGTTCATAAATCAAAAATACCAGATATTCATGTAAACATGATTATCGAATCTAGAGATGCTTTGTTCTTTGAGATTTTTTCATATAAACGGGAAACAGATAAGACTTCTGGGAAAAGAACACATGAGATGGCATTCAGGAACGAAAGCCCCGAGGAACCGATTGTTAATGTGGAAATTGAATCAAGAAGAAGTCAGAGATCTAGAATCTCAAAATCTTTTGGTCCAGATTTCATAGCATACGCTATTGAAAGCGAGCCTCAAACATTTAAAGAGGCTATGTCAAACCCCAGAAGTACAAAATGTTATATATAACGGTAAGTCTAGACATATTCGTCGTAGACATAATACGTGAATCAGTTGCTCTCAAATGGAATTATCTCTATTGACTTTATATCGTCAAAGGATAATTTAGCAGATCCGCTTACTAAAGGTTTAAGTGGAGAGCGTATAAACTGCGCATCGAGGGGAATGGGTCTAAAAACCTAACCTTACCGAGTCAGCTTAATGGAAACATCACTTAGCGACTGGAGATCCCGCGGACTAAGTTCAAGAGAAAAAACTAGTTATGATTGACTCAGCAAGTAAGCACTTGGGAGCTTGACTCCAATCCATTCCTAAGGTGCACATAAGTGCTTTTCTACAAGTGAATTAAGGATAAGCTTAACGCTTTTAATGATGCCTATATCTTGTTACTAAACAAGTGGAGTAGAGTAGACTACTTTTAATAGGACGATCACCTATGTGAGTATAGAGTTGGGTCGACTCTTTGGGAATTTCGATGGAGGCTGTTATTCCCTAAAGATACTCTCTGAAACTAAGAATGTCCAGGGCCAAAACGGACACAACGAGAACCAAAGTTGATTTGAAAAGTCACTGTGTGAAGCTTGTTGACTTGGCTTACACTAACGGCTAACAGTTCAAGACCTAGTTCACTGATTAGCCAGTAAGTCCGATAAAGCTTTCGCTATGAAAGGTTCAAGACCTAGTTCACCTATCCTGATACAGTTTCTTTTCTAAAGTACCTTTCACAATAGACTCAGTCTCTTTGTGTGTCATTTCTTGAATCTCCATTCATTGTGGGGGATTGTTGGAATATGAAGAATATATATGTGAATCTTTGAATTGAATTACGGTGAGATCTGTTGATTGAATCAATTGGATGATGGTTGGAGTGTGTTCTCCTTCCAATGGGGATGAACGTGGTATATTCACATGTTTAATTCCGACTTCGAATGAATGAGATATTCAGTCTAAAGATTGCCTAATTCAAAACCAAAATGGGACTAAAGGTAGCTAAAGGCATTTAGTCCCACATTGGCCATGCCATGGGATGGAAGTTCGTAGTGTTTAAATAGAGAAAATTGAGAACAAAGGGCCTGCCCTTTGGGTACTTGGAGTTTTCGCGCGCGATTGGGAGGAAACCATGCCCGCTCATGCGCGCGCGCCGCCGCTGCGGCGGCGGCGGCGGCGGCGGGCCGGCCGGCTCGGGTCTGGGTCTGGGTTCGGGTTCCCTACCCGGCCTGGTTCTTTTTGAATCAGGTCTCACGGGTATAGGTTACGCGAAGCATACCCGCTCCGCTATCCGGATCCGAACCTGCCCGCCAACGGACCCGCCCGCTATCCGGATCCGAACCGCTCCAGTTGGACAGCCAACAGTTGCGACTGTTGGGTCGAACCATTGCAACGGTTCAGACCGAACCGTTGCAACCTTTCGTTGGGTTCGGACCCGCTGGCCCCTCCTGGAGCGCTATAAATAGCGCTCCGAATTCTCAATTGAACCACAACACCAATAGCAGAAAGAAATCTGCCTTCTAAAGGAGATTCTCTCTCTCTCTCTCTCTCAGTCTTGAAGTGACTTCCAACGGGAAGTGGGAAATTCAGTTTCCAAAGCGACTTCCAAAAGAGATTCTGCAAAATTCGTTCTGAAAGAGGGCTCAGAAAATTCAACAGATTCTTTAATAGAATTGTTGTCTGAATCTGGGACTTCTGAAGAAGAATATTCTTTAACCTTCCTTCTTTCTCTACAGTGGGTGCTCCTCCAAAGTAAAAGCAAATATTCTCCCGAAATTTGTCTTTGTCTCGCTGCTTCAACAATCCTGTGAAGGTACTGGTTAACTACGGTTCGACCGTACGGTGATTTGGTAGTGCTATCCAAATACCGTGAATGAGTGTTGTATCTTGGGAGACCAGCGTCCAGTAACCCGTTAGCACCGGTGCGGGGGACGTAATTGTCTTAAGGAGATTCGCTTTAAGCGTACCTCACTCCAAGTACTGTATAAGTGAATTAATTTCTTTATACAGGGGATATACTGATATTCAGTATATTGAGACTGATTTATATCAGTCTAATGGTGTTTAACTAAGGAAGGAAATTGAAAGGTGATTCTTAAATTAAGGAACGTTCTATTGAACGGAAAACCTCCCACCTGATATTTGCCGACCTGGCCAATTAGATTGTTGATATTTCAGTGATCTTGATTAGTTGCCAGATTGAAACCAGATTCCAACATTACAAACTCCAACTCTCTGTAAATCGCTGTCGACAGACGACACATATTGCCTGCTGTCGACAACATGCTTCATCTGCAGACATATCAGTATATTTGATTTGTATCTTATTCTTTTGGGGGGAAAAAATCAATTTGTTTCCCTTTTGGTAGCTGTCAAAGCCCATATTTTTATCAATTCTTATTTTTTTATATCTGAATTCTATACAAATAAGGATCACATGAAAGGAGATAACAACTTACGACTCAAATATTGGATTAGTATCTACGAAAAACCCTAGTTTTTTATTTATATTTTCTATGATAATTTAACAAAAAAAATTCTTTTATTTTTTATTAATAATTTGGAAAAACAATAATTGTAGTGCGCCTATTTGATAAAAAAAATATACTTGTATATAGTAAAAGACACTCATACCAAGAAGTGCCTAAGAGTTTTTGAGTACTTAAATGAATAGTTTGAGTTGTTTGCTCAATAAATACCTGAATATAGAAACAAATGAATCTTAAATATTGGGATTCTTAAAAAAAAATTATTTTTAATTTAAAAAAAATTAAAAAGATTTTTTCTCCACTTTTTATGGGTCTTTTGAATTTTTTCTCAGTGAATACAAATACCGAAGTAGTGCTACGTGGCTCTTACCACATAGGATGCACATAAGATTTCTCAAAGTTAATTCAACATCTTTCAATGTTCTCTTTCGAACAGATTAAATACAGTTATTACTGTCACTTAAACTGCATGCCGATGTGGCACACCGGTTAATGCTTTAGATTTAGATGCTGGGACCAGATTCGATGGCCTGGACTTTGAGTACAATAAAATGAGATGAGGAATGAGTTTGATGAGCTTGGAATAAAGAGAAGATGAGAAGATAAAATATGGTTGGCTGAACTTCAGACAATGATTCCGCTTTTGCTTTCAAGCTAAACAAACATCTGAAGAGGAGCCACTTCGGGGACTTCAGAATTTCTTCCTAGCAAACAAACGGCACTCATTGAGTAAGTGTAATGCCCCGATCCGGCGGGTACGGAGACGTTACTGCAACGTATATACGCAGGTCAGAAATACCCTCACGTATATACGCTAAGCATCAGTACAGGCAAGAATCAGAGTACGGAAGCAAGTGGTGCATTATACATTCCAACATATGAGTACAATTACAAAGTTATCACCAGAGGTGATCCAATATTACATGAATATTACATCACTGATATGCGCAATTTCGAGATTTACAAAGAGATGTACAAGTATGAACAGTACACAGGCACTCACGAGTTTACAAAAGGAAAACTCGAGAGGCACACAGGGGGGCCTGAAAGGATAGAGCTCTGGATGATCTGCTGGAGATCCACGCTACCGCTGCGCATTACAGGTCAGCAACTGGGATTCTACAAGCTCCAAGCTCCGACATGCTCCAAGCTCCAGGACCTGGACATGAGGATCCAGGGGAGTCAGATGAAACTCCCCAGGCGAGTGGTGATACAAAAGCCGGATGGCGTGCTGAGATAAGTACAAGTGTATCGATAAAACCGAATCATAATCATACATTGAAAACCGTGTCGTGAGCAGAAGCAGGCAGGAGCAAATAAATATCAAACAGGAAGTACTCAGGGTATGATAAGATAAGAACAGGACACATACATCCATATATAAGCAAGCCGAGTTGTTAATGGAAGCTGATGAAGGATTGATAGCTCTTCTTATAGTAATTCCCGTACGCCCGGGACCAGCCTGGGAGCCTTAAATCCCCCTAACACGTATCTTCTGAGGGCCTGAAATCCCTCTAACACGAATCATCAATATTTTATTCCATTACTATAAGCAAGGCATCATACCGGCATTCATCACTTCCTCCCATTCCCCGTGCAAGTTATCCTTTTTATGGCTTATCAATATTATCAGATTACGGGAATAACTGGTCATAACAGGAGATGGCCCTACAGATTCAAGAGGTGGCCCCCACAGATTCAAGAGGTGGCCCCCACCACGTATGTGATGTGGCACTTTGTTCCATGTGGCACTTTGCTCTGAGGGGGATGGATTCTAGAGGTGGCCCCCACAGATTCAAGAGGTGGCCCACCACCACGTATGTGGTGTGGCACTTTGCTCCGTGTAGCACTTAGTTCCATTCAGGATAACCGGTCACTGAATACAATACAGGATAACAAGGCAGGATTCCCGTAAACATGATAATCACAAGGTCAAGTATATCATGCTGGGTGTCAAGTGATAGCATGACAGGAGGGTGATATTTGGCAGGTGACAAGTCATGTCATAACAAGGAGTCTTGCCAAGTAGTAGCATGCCAGGTGTTAGATGATAACACATCAGTTGTCAGGTAATGCAACAGGTATTAAATAGTAACATGTAAATGACAGGTATGAAGTAATGACATGTGGTAGAATAGTAGCTAAGCACAACCAAGCGGAGCTGAGCAAGCTGGAAGCACAGACAGCAAACAGTATTTAACACTGGAGCGTCTAGCGAGGTTACCGGGGCAACTCAGCTTAAAGTGCGAGTAGGAAATCCGGCAGCATCTCACCTAGACGTATCTAGTGGTAAAGCGCTGAACGCTGATAATGATAACCAAGCGGAGCTGAGAGACCTGACGGTCCCAATCACTTCCCTTTCGAGATAGTGAGTGACCGGAGGCCGAAGAGTCCAGAGAGACCTGACGGTCCCAATCACGTCTCTTTCGAGATAGTGAGAGACCGGAGGCTGACGAGTCCAGAGAAACCTGACGGTCCCAATCACGTCTCTTTCGAGATAGTGAGAGACCTGAGGCTGAAGGGTCTGAGTACGCTCAGGGTTGAAGCGCACTCTCGGTGGCTACTAGCCATCTCAGGAGTGGGCAGAAACCCAGAGTCCAATCGACCACGAAGGGTTGGCCACGCATGGTATGAAGCAACAAGGTACATCACAGGCATGGTATATGTACAAGAATTAAACTACCCTAGTACAAGCATTCGTCACAGAGCAATACATGTCCAGACACTGGCACTCGGCCATACAAATACAGGGACTCAGCCCAATACATAATACATGAAAACATAGAGTAAAACACATGTCGACCCGACGAAGCGGGGAAACCCAAATGGAGGCGAGAGCGAGAACACTCGCCGAAATGAGAAAGTCAGGAAGAAAGCGAGAACACTCGGCTAAATCACCGGAATGCCGAATGGAACTCGCGCACGCGTCATAAATATGGAAGGAGAGAGTGCACAGGGAGACGCGGGGGTCGCAGACGCGGGAGTCGCGTCGCGGGAATAGCAGACGCGAGAATCACAGACGCGGAAATAGCAGACGCGGGGTTCGCGTCGCATAGATGCCACAAAACGCGGGGTTCGAGGCCCACGTTAAAGTCAGAACGCGAGGAGAGCGTGGACGCGGACGTGGGTTCTGCGTCGCGTTAACACAAGAAGAACACGGACGCGGGCGTTAGCTCCGCGTTGTGTTGACATGAGAGGGACACAGACGCGGGCATTGACTCTGCGTTGCGTCGATAACGCGAAGGCCGCGTTAAGGGATAGCCTAGACGCGGGGGTGAGATCCGCGTTAGCAATCAACAAAGAGAGGGAGAGGAAGGGAAAGGTGATTTCTTGGTGGTGTGGTGTCCTTTGGTGAAGAAGATGGAGTTTGGTGGAGTAATGAAAAAGGAGGTGATGATGAAGGTGATGTTTGTGTTGTCGTTGCAATTGTCACCGAAATGATTACCGGAATAATCGTGAACGATTACCGGAATAATCATCGGAGATGTTGCTTGCAATTGTCACCGAAATGATTACGGGAATAATCGTGAACGATTACCGGAATAATCATCGGAGATATTGCCGACGAAGAGGAGCTCGGCCCCAATCCAAAGGAGGTGGCCGGCCCTTAAGAAAATGGTGGGATGGTGGTTTTTTGGAGAGTTTTGATGGTGGTGGCATCTGGAGAAGGTAAAGGAGAAGGTGGAGACTTTGGTGGAGTTTGTTGGAGTTTGTGGTGGTTTACATGGAGATGGAGATGGAGGAGGAAGAAGATAAAGGTAAGGAGTTGGAGAAGTTGTAGTGGTTGTTGTTGTGGTGGAGATGAAGAAGGAGTTGGTGGGGGTTAAAGTTTTGGTGAAGAGAAAAATGAAGTGGAAAGGAGAAGGAAAGGTATATATAGGATTTTGGAATTGTGAAGGTGATGTAAAAATGTAAAAGAGAGGGGTTATTTGTAAAATGGAGAGGTGAGGTGTCTCTCTCTCTCTTGGCCGGCCATGGTGATGGGAGAGGAGTTTGAGTGGTTTGGGATATTTTGGAGAAGATATTTGTGGTGGAGGAGATATTTTGAAGAAGATATTTTTGGTGAAAGAATGGAGAAGTTTGTAGAATTTGGTGGAAAGAAAAGGAAGGAAAGAAAATAGGAAAAAGGAAGGAAAATGGAAAAAGGAAGATATTTTCTTGGAATAAAAAGTGAAAATAATTAGAGTGGCGGATTCCCGGGATTCGGTTGCGGATGCGGAAAACTTTCGGAAAAATACCGGAATCGTCCGAAAATCAAGTATCTCGGAACGACCCTCAAAAATTCTCAAAAATCAAGAATATTATTCTAAGAATCATGGTGAAATTCGTTTCAAGAAATTCTTTATAGTTTTTAAATTAAAAATCCTGGAATCGGCCGCCAATATCGGTCGACACCAAATCTGGTAGAAATCTGATAAATTCTGAAAATTCCCAAAAAATGAATTAAGATAGTAAATATTATTCTAAGCAAATATGTGAAAGCGGTTTCTCAAAATTTAACTCCATTTGTAAATTAAAAATTCAGAAGTCGGTCAGCGGTGCTGGTCGACACCGGTTTTGAAGATTTTCCATTTAATTCAGGAAATTTCAGAAAATCATAGAAAATCTAAAATATTGTAAAATGATATTTGAAACTGAAATCGGTCAAATCTGATGACCGAAAGACCAAATTGAATAATACACTAGGATCGGGTCCCCGGTTCAGAGAAGAGCAGACTCTGAGTTCACGAATCCGGATCCAAGACAAAACGATCATATAAATAATTCATAATACAAAATAAATACAGAAAGTAAATCGAAAAATACGATTGAAAAATCTGAATACGCAACTAAGTACGTATTCTGGGAGCGGGGTGTTACAATCCATCCACCTTACAAAAAATTGCGTCCTCGCAATTTCGATAAGGGGTAAATTGAACACAAGGGGACAAGGGTGGAAATTATACCAATTAAGATATGAAGCACTATAGGTAGGGCTCTCAAGTCGACTGAACAATAATCAGAATATAGACATTCTCTGCTCTTCCGGCTATATAAATCTTCGAACAATGCCGAATAATACTGACTGATAACACAGCTTTGCAATAGAATTCCCGCTGTACTGCATGCTTAATGTCACTCTGAGAATGAGCCAGAATCTGGAAGATAAAGAAAACCCTGATAATACTGAGCATAATAAAGAAGATCGATAATTGAGAATGCCCACTGCTGACTTCTGAAAGACAACCCGATCAGGATCAATCCTGAGAATATCGAGCTTCATAGAGTTGGCCGAAGAGATCACATAATAGCTTCATTTAGAACCAGCCGCTACCTCTCTAGTCTATCATATCTTAAGTTGATATAAAGGCTTCGAAAAACCAAAACAGGGGAATGATGAAAGAGATTAAGAATCAAAGGAAGGATGATCAAGATAGAATAGATAACTCTGTACTTGTAGTTGGAGTGTATAACCAAGACTCAAGCATTCCAGTTACAAATTTCTTTACCATTAATTTGCCGTCTGGACGTACTGAGGATGTAGAACCTAGGCTGACCTAGGCTCTGATACCATCCTGTAACGCCCCGATCCGGCGGGTACGGAGACGTTACTGCAACATATATACGCAGGTCAGAAATACCCTCACGTATATACGCTAAGCATCAGTACAGGCAAGAATCAGAGTACGGAAGCAAGTGGTGCATTATACATTCCAACATATGAGTACAATTACAAAGTTATCACCAGAGGTGATCCAATATTACATGAATATTACATCACTGATATGCGCAATTGCGAGATTTACAAAGAGATGTACAAGTATGAACAGTACACAGGCACTCACGAGTTTACAAAAGGAAAACTCGAGAGGCACACAGGGGGGCCTGGAAGGATAGAGCTCTGGATGATCTGCTGGACATCCACGCTACCGCTGCGCATTACAGGTCAGCAACTGGGATTCTACAAGCTCCAAGCTCCGACATGCTCCAAGCTCCAGGACCTGGACATGAGGATCCAGGGGAGTCAGATGAAACTCCCCAGGCGAGTGGTGATACAAAAGCCGGATGGCGTGCTGAGATAAGTACAAGTGTATCGATAAAACCGAATCATAATCATACATTGAAAACCGTGTCGTGAGCAGAAGCAGGCAGGAGCAAATAAATATCAAACAGGAAGTACTCAGGGTATGATAAGATAAGAACAGGAGACTGGTGGAATAGAACACGAGTGGTAAAGCAGGATGCAAGCAGGCATAACATAGTAATCATAAAATCGGAAATCCGAAGTAAAGTCCGATACAGGCAAATTCGATTGTACAGGTTTAGGTCACGGCTCCATGAGATTAGTACCTCGAAGGAATAATCCAAACAAGGAAACCCTCATCTATATACCTTTACCTCATGTTACCGTAATCCAAGCGCGTACAACCTGAGTTACAGAACAGCACAACAAATGGTCATAACAGGAATACATAACAGGCATAACGGGAGTTCATAACAGGCATAACAGGATACATAGTTGGCATCTTTTATTATTATTACTCGTCTGACCCATATATCTAGGTATGTGTCCTGGTGTACATCTCAACACACATACATCCATATATAAGCAAGCCGAGGTTGTTAATGGAAGCTGATGAAGGATTGATAGCTCTTCTTATAGTAGTTCCCGTACGCCTGGGACCAGCCTGGGGGCCTTAAATCCCCCTAACACGTATCTTCTGAGGGCCTGAAATCCCTCTAACACGAATCGTCAATATTTTATTCCATTACTATAAGTAAGGCATCATACCGGCATTCATCACTTCCTCCCATTCCCCGTGCAAGTTATCCTTTTTATGGCTTATCAATATTATCAGATTACGGGAATAACTGGTCATAACAGGAGATGGCCCTACAGATTCAAGAGGTGGCCCCCACAGATTCAAGAGGTGGCCCCCACCACGTATGTGATGTGGCACTTTGTTCCATGTGGCACTTTGCTCTGAGGGGGATGGATTCTAGAGGTGGCCCCCACAGATTCAAGAGGTGGCCCCCACCACGTATGTGGTGTGGCACTTTGCTCCGTGTGGCACTTAGTTCCATTCAGGATAACAGGTCACTGTATACAATACAGGATAACAAGGCAGGATTCCCGTAAACATGATAATCACAAGGTCAAGTATATCATGCTGGGTGTCAAGTGATAGCATGACAGGAGGGTGATATTTGGCAGGTGACAAGTCATGTCATAACAAGGAGTCTTGCCAAGTAGTAGCATGCCAGGTGTTAGATGATAACACATCAGTTGTCAGGTAATGCAACAGGTATTAAATAGTAACATGTAAATGACAGGTATGAAGTAATGACATGTGGTAGAATAGTAGCTGAGCACAACCAAGCGGAGCTGAGCAAGCTGGAAGCACAGACAACAAACAGTATTTAACACTGGAGCGTCTAGCGAGGTTACCGGGGCAACTCGGCTTAAAGTGCGAGTAGGAAATCCGGCAGCATCTCACCTAGACGTATCTAGTGGTAAAGCGCTGAACGCTGATAATGATAACCAAGCGGAGCTGAGAGACCTGACGGTCCCAATCACTTCCCTTTCGAGATAGTGAGTGACCGGAGGCCGAAGAGTCCAGAGAGACCTGACGGTCCCAATCACGTCTCTTTCGAGATAGTGAGAGACCGGAGGCTGACGAGTCCAGAGAAACCTGACGGTCCCAATCACGTCTCTTTCGAGATAGTGAGAGACCTGAGGCTGAAGGGTCTGAGTACGCTCGGGGTTGAAGCGCACTCTCGGTGGCTACTAGCCATCCCAGGAGTGGGCAGAAACCCAGAGTCCAATCGACCACGAAGGGTTGGCCACGCATGGTATGAAGCAACAAGGTACATCACAGGCATGGTATATGTACAAGAATTAAACTACCCTAGTACAAGCTTTCGTCACAGAGCAATACATGTCCAGACACTGGCACTCGGCCATACAAATACAGGGACTCAGCCCAATACATAATACATGAAAACATGGAGTAAAACACATGTCGACCCGACGAAGCGGGGAAACCAAATGGAGGCGAGAGCGAGAACACTCGCTGAAATGAGAAAGTCAAGAAGAAAGCGAGAACACTCGCCTAAATTACTGGAATGCCGAATGGAACTCGCGCACGCGTCATAAATATGGAAGGAGAGAGTGCACAGGGAGACGCGGGGGTCGCAGACGCGGGAGTCGCATCGCGGGAATAGCAGACGCGGGAATCACAGACGCGGGAATAGCAGACGCGGGGTTCGCGTCGCATAGATGCCACAAAACGCGGGGTTCGAGACCCATGTTAAAGTCAGAACGCGAGGAGAACGTGGACGCGGACGTGGGTTCTGCGTCGCGTTAACACAAGAAGAACACGGACGCGGGCGTTAGCTCCGCGTTGTGTTGACATGAGAGGGACACAGACGCGGGCATTGACTCCGCGTTGCGTCGATAACGCGAAGGCCGCGTTAAGGGATAGCCTAGACGCGGGGGTGAGATCCGCGTTAGCAATCAACAAAGAGAGGGAGAGGAAGGGAAAGGTGATTTCTTTGGTGGTGGTGTCATTTGGTGAAGAAGATGGAGTTTGGTGGAGTAATAAAAAAGGAGGTGATGATGAAGGTGATGTTTGTGTTGTCGTTGCAATTGTCACCGAAATGATTACCGGAATAATCGTGAACGATTACCGGAATAATCATCGGAGATGTTGCTTGCAATTGTCACCGAAATGATTACGGAATAATCGTGAACGATTACCGGAATAATCATCGGAGATATTGCCGACGAAGAGGAGCTCGGCCCCAATCCAAAGGAGGTGGCCGGCCCTTAAGAAAATGGTGGGATGGTGGTTTTGTGGGGAGTTTTGATGGTGGTGGCATCTGGAGAAGGTAAAGGAGAAGGTGGAGACTTTGGTGGAGTTTGTTGGAGTTTGTTTGTGGTGGTTTACATGGAGATGGAGATGGAGGAGGAAGAAGATAAAGGTAAGGAGTTGGAGAAGTTGTAGTAGTTGTTGTTGTGGTGGAGATGAAGAAGGAGTTGGTGGGGGGTTAAAGTTTTGGTGAGAGAAAAATGAAGTGGAAAGGAGAAGGAAAGGTATATATAGGATTTTGGAATTGTGAAGGTGATGTAAAAATGTAAAAGAGAGGGGGTTATTTGTAAAATGGAGAGGTGAGGTGTCTCTCTCTCTCTCTCTTGGCCGGCCATGGTGATGGGAGAGGAGTTTGAGTGGTTTGGGATATTTTGGAGAAGATATTTGTGGTGGAGGAGATATTTTGAAGAAGATATTTTTGGTGGAAGAATGGAGAAGTTTGTAGAATTTGGTGGAAAGAAAAGGAAGGAAAGAAAATAGGAAAAAGGAAGGAAAATGGAAAAAGGAAGATATTTTCTTGGAATAAAAAGTGAAAATAATTAGAGTGGCGGATTCCCGGGATTCGGTTGCGGATGCGGAAAACTTTCGGAAAATACCGGAATCGTCCGAAAATCAAGTATCTTGGAACGACCCGCAAAAATTCTCAAAAATCAAGAATATTATTCTAAGAATCATGGTGAAATTCGTTTCAAGAAATTCTTTATAATTTTTAAATTAAAAATCCTGGAATCGGCCGCCAATATCGGTCGACACCAAATCTGGTAGAAATCTGATAAATTCTGAAAATTCCAAAAAATGAATTAAGATAGTAAATATTATTCTAAGCAAATATGTGAAAGCGGTTTCTCAAAATTTGACTCCATTTGTAAATTAAAAATCCAGAAGTCGGTCAGCGGTGCTGGTCGACACCGGTTTTAAAGATTTTCCATTTAATTCAGGAAATTTTCAGAAAATCATAGAAAATCTAAAATATTGTAAAATGATATTTGAAACTGAAATCGGTCAAATCTGATGACCGAAAGACCAAATTGAATAATACACTAGGATCGGGTCCCCGGTTCAGAGAAGGGCAGACTCTGAGTTCACGAATCCGGATCCAAGACAAAACGATCATATAAATAATTCATAATACAAAATAAATACAGAAAGTAAATCGAAAAATACGATTGAAAAATCTGAATACGCAACTAAGTACGTATTCCGGGAGCGGGGTGTTACAGTAAGACATGAATCTTGAAATTAAACTGATGAATTGGATCCTTAAGCATTCAAAGCTAATAAGCAAATAACCCGAAGTAAATATTTTTTGCCATTTACTTCACTTAGTTCAATCATTTTCTAAGAGAAATTCACTCAGTTTAATCTAAATAATATTTTTTCACCATAAACAGAAACACAAACAACACATTTGAAAAATCTTTCAAATTCTATTTGATTATTAAAGAAAATTGTTATATTTGAGGAAGAAATATTGAAATTTTATAACCTGAAACCCGAATTTGAATCCGATAAATTAGTGAATTTGGATCCTCAAATGGATCCTAGATATCTTAATTATATATGGATCCGTCAGTGAATCTTACAAATTTTTGTCACCATGAAGAGAAAAGAAAAATGCAAATAAATTAGAGAAATATGCTTGTTTTAGATTTAAATTTATAGAATTAGCTAATCTTATTAAGAAAATTTGCAGTAACTAATTTGACACAGAGAATCAAAGTTTGAATATTACTTTTTTTTACCTTTATTTTCATAATTTTTCTCTAAAAATCTAATAGAATGTGCAAGTGCAGTTTGTAAATTCATTTGTCAATATTTATCAAAAGATTTATTTATTTTGGTTTCGAGTGTGATCTTTTACCAAAGTGTAATTTAATAATGTACAAGTAGGCCCGAGAATGGGCCAGGCCGGGCCGAGCCGGGTCGGGCAGGCTACTCACTCATATTAAAATGGGGCGGGTTCTGGGTCTGTTCAGATTTGACTTGGGCATCTAATTATCCACCCACAAAATGCATGAACAGACCCGAAATTAACTTATATGGGAAAAAAATAAATGTCATCCAAGTCTTGCACACATATGATGCAATTATGAGCCTGCCACAGTCGTCATCAGTCAAATGACAAAGCGCATATAATGCAAATGTCCAAAAGTTCTCACATAATTATTTCAATCCATCCCTCAAAATGGCAAAATGTTTGCATTTTCAAAGTAGCATCATAAGAAGAGTTCATTCTCTCTCTCCAGTGAGAAACAAACATCCAACAAACATCATTAGCACTATTAACCATCAGACTTAATGCATAGACTAAGCTTCCCTCTACTGAGCAATATTTTTTTTATTTTTGAGAGGATCTACTAAGTAATATTCTACATACACTGTCACGCCCCGCTTCCTAAAATACGCGGAAACGGAGGCGCGACGAGAGTTGGCGACGTATATACGCGAGGAAAATATCTCACATATACACGCTAAGTCTAAAATGACCTGAACAAATTAATCAATCAATCATGAAGGCGATACAATCACTTTAGTATGACATATAATTTCTACACATGATAACATCATTTTACAAATAAACTAATAGAATAAATATAGAGTCTGAATTATAAAGAATCACAAGAAAATCAGTAAGAATGAAAGAATGCAAGAGAAGATATCGAGATTGGATCATCGAGCAAAAGGAAACTCCGGCTCCTCGTAATATGTGAGATCCTCTCAAAATACCTGATTAATAAAATGTAACAACAATAGACCTGGATGTGCAAGTCCAGGGAGTCAGAAACTCCCATAGAGTGTAAAATGTGGAAATGGTGCACGTGCATATCTGGTATGAACATACTATAATACTAATATATAATACACTGAAAAGGACAGAAATTAAAAAATAGCATGGTCTGATAAATTAACATACAACATTTTATCATTATTACAATAACAGGCGGTGCGTAATCTAAAGAGTAACGGAATCCAACTGTTATAATAATCATGTATCAGGTCAAGTGTCTATCATATCATAAATGTATCGGATGTCTATCATGTCAGGTAGGCATTTAATAAGATAGCACACATCAAACATGGCGTATCATGTTAGTCAGTTATTATTAATTATGTCAGTGAACACCAATTGTCACATATAATAGACACATCCCATACTACGCCTACTACACATGCCAATCGGGGTCCCATATTATTGAATCTAATCGGTTGGAGATATTGTCTGTATTTTAAATGGGTCCCGTACATACCGGGGGCCACAACCCAGACCCTTGGCGCTGAACCAGGCCCTACCGCTAGGAAGTCAGATAACATGTATAACAAGTTAGGTAATAGGCATAACATGTATAACAAGAATAAGAACATGACGAGATTTCAGTCACCCCACGGAAGCCCTGCAGTGGAACCCTATTTCGACTGCGCAACCTATATGTTAGGTTTACCCAAAATAATGACACTGTCTCCTCCATCAATTTTCCTAGTCCCGGTGTAAGTTGTTTAATGATCATATTATTTACATTATCAAGATTAATTAATGTACATGTTACCTAGATCACTGGGATACTCGGTAATAGTCACACTGACAACATCAACAGTGTGATCAGGATACACGATGTCAGTGAAAAGGATAAGCAGGACGATGTTGTTATTGTATAACAATATTTTCTAGCGATTTTAGTAACATGGACAGTATAGTTATCAACTAGATGTCAAATATAATCAGCCAAGTCTTCCAGTGAAATATGATATTGTTTCAAAATTTATCAGTCTAGTTCTTTTCTGGCATTTCACTACTTATGATTTTTCCAGTATTTTCTAAAAATAACAAGCAATAGTTCAAACAATGTAATTCCAAGAAATTTGCAATCATTTACTTAAAACATTTTAAGCAATGTCTATACCGTCACAGAGTAAATAATTTTAAAACAAACTATTTAACCATTTCATAAAAGTACTCAATCAGGAAAAATACTTAATACTTGATGCCAATTTATTAAATAAGCCATATAAATAATTAAAAATGAAATAAATCATGACTTGCTAAAAAATCAGCAAAACACCCAAAATAATATTAGAATTTACAATATGCCTTGTTCCTGAAATTCTGCCATTTACAGTTACATTTTATTATCTTTTCTGAATAACAAATATTTATGATTTCTAATGATTTAAACTTGAAATTAGAAATGATTCATTTAAACATATAAATATCCACACGATCAGATGCAGGCATAAACCGATAATCCAAGGTATAAGATTTTCACAGAATGAAAGTTGACAATTTTCGAAATGTTCGGATTTATTGAATAATTTAAATTACCGATCATTAAACAAGCAATCAAAAACTATTTCAATAAATGATAAATAAAATATTAAACAAGAATAAACACTTGCTAAACTATTCATTTGTGTTGGACATATGTGAGCCTGAAACATTGACTCACCATGATTAACAACAAACAAATACAAAATAATATTTATTGAAAAAGAGAGTTCAGAACATTCACATGAATGATGTGATAAAACACACGAATAAAATGACAAATATAGTAAACACTCATTAAGCATGTTTCGTTGTGTAGATCTATCCTCCATGGTTCCAATGCTTTCTGAATCGCCGAATCGAAGATTGGACGACTGAGATACGACCCAAAATCTAACTCCTACACTTAGCGTGTCTGGACTGCTGATGGGTCTGGTCTATTATTGTTTCAGATCCAAGAACCCACATTACTCATTAAGTGTTTGGGTTTAGGTTGGGTGATGGCATTAGCGGGTCGGGTTCTGGGTGTTGGGGGATCCAACATGAAAAAAGAAATAAAAGTAGGAGAAGAAGAAGAAGAAGTGGAGGGAGTGCAGAGAAGGCCTAGTCGTGTGGCGAAAGGCGATTGTTCGCAGTTCGAAAGTCATGAAGAACTCTATCATTGTTAAATTACTGACAAATTATAGAAAAACCTAATCTTTCTAGAATCTTTTAAAAAAATTGTATAGTGGCAAGAAAAGGGTCGAATCCACAGAGACTTGTTAAACTTGGTTCTTAAAATTCTAAATTTAATTTTAATCTAGTGGGAAATCTTTGGATGAAAGTTAGAGTTTTATTCTATGAGCTAAAATTCTATAAGCATTAAAGATATGAAATAAAAGAGGCGGGAATAGTCCGGCCATATCCGCAGAGTGGAATGCTGTTCCTTATCCCCTCAAGTTCAAGGCACCAGCCCTGCGTACCTTTGGCGGTAAAGGGTCACCGAACCAGCATATATGCTACTTCAAATCTCAAACCGAGAATGTAATATCGAACGATGCCATCATGACTCACTTGTTCATTGGCACCCTCAAGGGGGGGGGGGGGGCTTTGAATGTTCATGAGGCTTTCTGATGGTTCTATCAAGATGTGGACTGACCTCGAGAAGCTATTTTCGGCTCGCTTCTTCGAAGATGATACAGAAATATCAGTGTCAACTCTCATTGCAACAAAGCAGAATAAAGGAGAGTCCATCAAATTGTTTGTGGAAAGGTTTCAGAGTATGATACTCCGATGTCCAAATGGCATGACATAGTTTATGCTGGTAGAGACTTGCCGCCATAATCTGCAAACCGCATTCCTAACTCAAATAGGAGTAGCCGAGTGTCGCACTTGGAAGCAGGTGGTGCTACAAGGCGAGCAAGTAGAGGAGATCGTTACAGGGTCAAGGCTGAAGAAAAAGACCGATAAATCAACGTGACGCGCTCCAAAATCTTCTTCTCAGCTGAGAAGGAGGGACACTCTTGCAATAGAGGTCAAATCTTCTTTCAAGCCTAAATCGGCTATAAGGAACAGTTCTGCAGAACAGGCACGAGTTAATAAGCAATATTCCTTTAAGAATAAGCGCATTGTCTTCTTAATTAAGTTGTTCCACAAAAGTAACAAGCTTAAACTGCCAGAGGCAAGACGTCCTGAAGAAGTGGGCAAAATAGATGATCCTAACTTCTACTTGTTCCACAGGATGCTCGGAGACTCTACAAAAGTCGATACATTTTCAAAAATATACTTTAGCCTCTGATTGATAAGGAGTGCTCAAACTCCATCCAGAGCAGAAGAAGGTGACGACTAATATGATAGCAACAACACCTCTTCAACTAGCGTCAACCGGAGTGGTTTCCATCTTGAAAAGGAAAACTAAAGGTGATCAATACTGATCTCCACAACAAAAAAGAAAAAGTTTAATCTCTGTCCCAACTCCTCAAGGAGAGATCATGTGGGTTCACCCCGACCTCATCGAGAGCCAACAATGGACAACTGTCATAAACAAGAAGTCCAAAAGAAAGGTAGAGCATCTTCTAGTAATGTAGTAAGCGTCTCTATAAGAGAAACTGAAGAAGGTATCGCTTCCCTCACCAGTTCAGGAAAAGATGAATCCGTCTTTGCTGCTGACGTAGGTACTCCTTCCACATCAAAGACTCAATCCGACAAGCAGTACTTGAATAGTACAGTGAGCCGATATCAAGCTCTCCCCGACTAGTCGAGGAGACAATCGAGTAGCCCATGAAGCAACCTGTGAAAAAATAAAGGAGCTTCGCTATGTCAAAGCTCTTCAAAAAGGTGATGCAGGACCGTTAACTCTCTTACGCTTTAATGTCTTTGCACAGCTTGCCAACATCCCTGCTCGGATTACTCTTTACGAGCTCCTGAGACTCTCCAAGTCCACGAGAGAGGCTCTAAGAGAAGCACTAGTAAATTTTAAAGTTCTCCTAGCCCAGATTCCTGCCATGCCAGAGGAGAAAGATGATGAGCACTGTTATCAGGCCTCAAAACATTCCCCACACATCACATTTTTTCCAGAAGATATGCAAATTAAGGAAAAGCATGATAGACCCCTGTATTACACATAGTACATTTGGTCATCTGAAGTGAGTCGCATTCAGGTTGATTCAGGATCCGCGTTGAGAATTATACCTCGCAGGGTCATGAAACACTTGGGAATCCCCACCTATCAGTTTATCGCTACTCAGACTATCATTTATAGTTTTAACGCTAATGATACACGCCCGTGGGTAAAATCAAGCTCTTATGCCAGATCAGAGATTTGAAATTTGAGGTGACGTGTTATGTTATAGATGCTGACACATCCTACAATTTGCTATTGGGATGACCACGAATTCACGCAACTCCATCGTCCCGTCCAGTCTTAATTTGGTGATGAACTACGCTGATGAACGAGGAAGAGTGAGAATGTTGATCGTTGAAAAGTATCCGTTCAAGGGGTTGAAAACTACTTCACTGACTCTCTCCTTTATCAAGATCCTCTTGAGCTTGCTAAGGACCCGACTCCAGAATACCTCGATTCTGGTAACAAAGCTGAAACCGATTCGAAACCAAAAGAAGAATGTTTCTGGGAAATAAATCCACTTCTAACGAGCATTGATAAGCTGAATTTCAATAACACCGTCATGTTGAAGGCCAATGGTTTATCAATGAGAATTTAGATTTAGCTTACCTTTCTGTGTTAGTTTCTGATTCTGTACCGTCAGATACTATTTGATGTATGCGAACTGAAAAGTGCATTAGTCGTGTAGCAAGTAATATTCTAGTGAGCAGAGTATTATCTCACGAAGATTTGTTAACCAAGTACCAATTAATCATTCGTAGTTCTATTTGAAAAGATCAATGATGATTAGAGAATTAAACTACTAAACTAACTATTTAAAAGCAAATTACTTTATGTTGTTTTATTTAGAATAAGGTAAGGCAATTGATTTTAGTAGATTATAATAAAACATCAAGTATTAGTGTTAGTCAATCATCTACTCATGTTAACAATCAAAATCACATAAGTAATTAATATTGTTTCTCAAACAATATCAAGTCTAGAACCTACAATCTCTCAATCTAGTAAGTTTGCTAGTAAAAAAAAGAATTAAACATAATAGATCTAATATAAGATTGCACAATCTCTTATATCTCATCGAAATTGGTTCTAAATTCTTATGATGCTACACTAAATTATCTCCCTTTGGTCTCTAATTTAGTCATCTATACAATTGTGACCACCAATTAATAATATAAAAATGAATTTAGAAACTTAACATGCATGTAGATTCATGGGCTAACCTTAATTACTTGCTTATATTTTCATATAATCTATTTCCATCAATGCCTTACTAAGAGAAATTAATTCATAACTAGAAAGTTGCAAAACATCAAATAAATAAAGATAAACTTATGCAAAGATTATAAAAGAGAGAGAAAAGAAAGCACCAATAGACTTTAGACTTGACTCCTCGTTGTTACTTCTTCTCCAAAATTTAGAAATTTAATGATAGCAATAGAATTTTTATTAATTTAAAAGCTAGAATTCAAGAGAGAGAACATTGCCTATTGAATACAAGAGATGGCCATGCTTTTATAGGCTACAAAGACCATCCTTGACCTTTATTGACTTTGCAGAATTGTTTCTAAATTAAACACAAGATTCCACAAAAAATGACGTCAGCCATAACCACCATATCTCGGCTACACAGTCGAAATCTTGGCTTTGTAGCCGAGTTTCCTGCTGTATAGCGCTTCGCATTTGACCCAGGTTTGACTGATAAGCTGGCTTCCCTGTTGACTGGTCCACGGCTACATAGCCGAATTCACGGCTGTCCAGTTGAACTTTTGGTCCTTTCAGCTCTCAGATTTTGTGGCATCTCTGGTTTTTCATGTAGACTCTACTGAGATGTTCCGGTTCTTCCATGGGTCTCGGGTTCTGCATCCTCTTAATACATCGATAATTTGCTGATTCTCTCTCTTTTTTTCCTTCTAAACTATGCTCCTAATATCTGTAAAATATACTTAGGAAATATCAATGCAGAATTAAGTGTAGCAAATAATAGGTATATAAGTGATGCAAAATATGTATATAAAGCTCATACGTCACACCCCCATCCGTAACGTTTTCTACTCTTCGAGCAAAACCCTAATCTAAAAAAGAAAAAGAAAATTCTAGAAATAAAAAAAATCCTAACTCACTTTCGTAGGAATAACAGTTGCACTTAGCACGTGCAACAAGCCGTTAAACCCGCTAGGTTACCCCTACTGGACAAGTGTCATCTCGTGAGGGTTTCAGTGAATTACACCCACAAATTCGATGAAAGAAAAATAGATAAGAAGGGATTAAGATAAAAATGATATCAAAAAATAAGAATAACCAAAAATTAAGAAATAAAAAATAAGGATAAAAAGAAAATATTTTTGGAGTGGTAAGCATTACAAATATGTAAGTTTCATAGTTATCATAACCAATCATCTTAAAGTTCAATCTATTATCAACAATCATATTAGCTAATTGTAGAAATTTTCAAATCTTAGCATATATTATCATCTTTCCTGAGTTTTTAATCCTATGCATTTTGTGAACAAGTGATAGTTTTTACTTGGGATTTTGATTCATACTTTCATACTTAAAATTTATATTCATAATGAAGAAGTTCGAATTATTACCACTTCGTTGCCCTTTAACACTTTTTCTTTTCTTTCTTTTTTTTCATATATATAACTCATCCAATTCTCTTTCGTATAAATATCATGAGGGCAAGATACTTAACTAATTAATTATTAAACTTGTTAATATATATAACTTTAATTCTTTTTTTTTTTAAATTACCTAACTATCTTTCGCTTAAATACTAAGGCTTCTTGAGACCAAAGAATCTAGCTAATCAATAATTAATTTTTTTATTTTTTAATTGAACCCAAGCTTAAACTAATATATAAGTGTTGTAGGCTGTCTAAAAATCACTGAAGACAAGTCATCCAAAAGCAGAATCCAAACTCTAGACGCAAGACTAATCATTGCCAGCAGCGTAGCACCAAGACGCGACGGTTGAAACCCGCGTCCCAGTATTATTGCAGTGCCAGCCACCAATGCAGCACCAAGACGCGAGGGTTGAAACCCGCGTCCCAGTATTATTGCAGTGATTATTGATCCGCTGTAACTTTCTTTACAATCAAATAAAGAATTTACTTCTCGATCTTCAATTTTTCCTTACTAATCAAGAGATGGCTACTCTGCTGGGGACAACTTTCTCTACTGATGAGCAAGTTGTGGCGCAAGGTGACGTCACCTATATGGGAAAAACGGTCGAATCACTTGTCATGGAGTTCGACCAGGCAAAGTATGAGAGTTCCTCTCTTCCGGCTCCAAGAGCCCTAAGGCGCGGGTCTACCGCAAAGTCTCCTCGGGGACTTGCTCTCGAGTCCGCTCTGAGATCCCCTCAGACGCGGCAAGAAGGATGTCGTGGCTAACCGCATCATACGTAATGCCCGCGTCAACGTCTCCCATGAGACCCGCGTGGTTAACGTTGCTGATGTTCAGCCCGTTCATGCCCATCCTCTTCCTCAGCGCCAAGTTACCGGGGGTTCCCATCACCCGTATGGCGTAACCAGAATGCTGAGCGACGACAGAGACGACGTGCGCGTCAACTACAAGCTGGAATAACTGTTTGCCCAACAGAGGTAGGACGCGGGGTTCAAGCCCGCGTTTCTTCTGAATCATGTCAGACACATTAAGTCCGCGTTTGGAAACCTAAACGTGAGGCTCACCAAACCTGCGTTTCTGAAGCTCCACTTCTCAAACGCGATGATCAGCAGTGCGAGGTCCGTGCCCCTCATCCGAGACACGAGACCCGCACCTCTGCATTTATACGTGGGACCCAGAAGGCCTGCGTTTCTCAAGCGTCGCTACCCAGATGTTATAATCAGCAACGCGAGAGCCGCGTCGTTTCTCAAGCGTCGCTACCACCGCGTTCCCTCTATCTCGCATTCTCATTCTTCCTCTCTTCTCTCTATAAAATAATATAATTTATTATATTTAATATAATTGAAGCGTTCACATGTTAGTTACTTGGAGTTCCAGAGATTGGGGATTTCACGGTGTTTTCTATATTTAGGCGAGTGTTCTCGCCTCTTTTCTGGATACCCCGCTTTGCGGGCGTTTTATTGTATTTATTGGGATTTGTAATGTATTTTCGGACATGTGATTGGTATCTGTGTGATGTATTTGTATCAGTGCGGGTGTGTATATGTATTTTGTGGACATGTATCTATACCGATGCGATGATTGTTCGTAATAGTGTAGTTCAATACCTGTTCTTATATATGTAAATGTGTTTGGTCCTAACGTCTCCTGTAGGCACCTACACAACCTTCGGGCTTAACCACTTCATGGTTCTATACTATAACCTCTGGGTTTAACCTCTTGAGGTTTTAAAGTCCTCTGGACTTTCTATATGTTATGCCTGGTAGGCGGACCTAGCGTCAACACTTTATCTCTAACTCCATTCGAGCATAGTTACCCCATGAGCACGGCTATGCCGTGAGCAGTAGTATGGCATTCATACGCATGCTGCGACACGTGCATTTAGCTGTGCTGTGAGTGGTAACCACACCGAGTGTGATAGCATCTAGTTTTGTACATTAGCTTTGCTCCAGTTTATTTTGTTTTGCTTGAATGTTCGCTTGCTTACTCAGTTGCCTACTTGATAGTTCTATTACCTCTTTTATTGATGGTTGTAAAGAGCTTGAAATCTTTACTTGTACTATTTTTTAAAACTGTATTGTTTTCTTGTATTCATACCGGTCTCCTGTATCAGTACCGTATTGTTGTATTCGTACCGATCTCCTATATCGATACTGTTTTTCTGTATTCGTATCGATCTCCTGATTGGTGTTGTTTTCCTATATTGTGATATACGATAGTGATATCTACTGTACTTATTACTAGACATGCTATTACTTGACACCTGACTTCTGCATGCTAACACCTGATACCTGCTTGATATCACTTATCACCTGCCACCTGATATATTATCGCTTGACTTGTGATTATCATATTTCGGGAATTCTGTCCTGCTATCCTGTATTATATACAGCGACCTGTATCTTTAGCACTTATGTACTCCTATTACTTTAGTAACTCCTGAATTTGTCATATTCCTGCCATTCCCGTAATATGATAATTACATAATAATAAACTATAAAGAATAATTAACATCGGGTAAAGGAGAACTGATGGACTTTAAGTAGCGAATATGTTTACAGTGGTATTAGTTATGTTGTGCAACTAAAACTTTCGGATCTACCTGAGGGCCTCCAGGTGTCCAAGGGGAGCACTCGCTCCCTACCTCTTGTTACATCCCTGAATGGGCATACAATAAGACCCACATCCTGTTTGCCTAGCGACAAGTTCCGGGTCAGCACCTGAACATCCTGGGCTGTGGTCCGGGTATATACGAGACCCATTGTAAACATAACCCATTGGTCTCATCATCAGTTTCCAGTAACAGCCTCGACTTACTCATATATAGATGTATGTGGGATGAACGTACGCTTATACAGATACTTAGATATATGGGTCAGACGAGTAATAATTATAAGATGCTAATTAATAATTCGTTATGTTATTTTGCAATTCGGGTTGTATACATTCAGACTAGGATAATGTGAGATATATGATATATAGATGAGGGTTTCTTTATTTGGATCATTCCTTCGATGTACTTATCTCATGAAGCCATAATCTGGGTTATACCGCTGTTCTATCGTATTTGCTTTCATCAAATTTTAATTCATATTTTCAATTTCATCATTATTATTATTCTATTTATATATCTCTGGTTTACCACCTGTGTACTACTCCACAGATTTCCTGTTATTACCATATTGTACACAAACAGTCTCGTGCTTGACATTACACTTGTACTACTATACTTAACCTCCAGACTTACTTACTCTAGATTTTATACAGATTTTTTAGTTACCGTATAATCAATGCTTCTTACTCTTTCATGCTGTTCTCTTATGCTGTTATTGTGGACAGCTCGAGTTGTGTACTCAGTTGATGGAGACATGAGCTATATGGTATATAGATGAAGGTTTCCTTGTTGGATTATCCCCTCGAGGTATCAATCTCATGAATCTGTCTACTGAGGTTGTACAACTAGTTTTGTCACATCTATATATCACATCGTTGATGCCTTATTCATGTTAGGGTGTGTATGCTGACGACATGATTTTCAATGCATGCTTTTGATTCAGATATATCGATACACGGTGCTTGTTGTTTTCCATTATGTTTGCAAAGGGGGAAAACTTACAAAAAAGAGTTTGAGGAGCTAAATTATAAGTATTCTAAAAAAAAGATTACAAGTAGATCTCCTCAGAGATTCTGGAAAAGTGTGCCGATAGGAGTCTGGTCAGCGCGCGACCACTTTGTCCCTTTGACGATGCGAGCGATGAGATTCCCTTCTCGCCTGGTTCGGGGAATCAGAGAACAGAAGGTTGGTAGAACCCTCTTGCTGCTTCTCAAAATCGCCTTCAATTAGGAATTTCTTCTCGCCTGGTTCCGGAGATTCCTTGAGAAGAAGGACGATGTTAGGGTATCAACACCCTGAATAGAGAAAGCAATTCTCTAAAAGGTCTCTGAATTCGAGAACGCACGGTGCGTTATGAAGAAGCCTCTGCTTGTGGAGTCCTCTTGTATGCCTCTGTGTCTTGATCGATCGATCCTCGTCTCTCCGTGTCTCCTTGTACCCTGGCGGGCTATTTATAGGGAGAGCAAGGGTATAATCGTCCTTGAAAATATGGAAACAGATTGAATCGAATCTGTTTAAAATCTGGAAAGTAGCCTTGCTGCGAGGCTAAGATCAGCTTCTGCGAAGCTAGAATTGGCAGGTCGGTTGATCTTCTTGATCTGTTTTGATCCTTTCCATATCGTTGGAGGATTTCCCCTGATCTTCTTACTCGTTTTAGAAGAGTCAAGAGATTGTGGCAATCAACTGCCAAATTTGATCTCTGATTTGATCTTAATTAGATTTGATCTGATTGGATCCGATCTCATCCGGAGATTTGATTGGTCAAAGGTTGACCGTGGCAGATTCATAGCGGAGCCGTCCGCATTGAGCTCGTAGCGGAGCTAGAGGCAGCTTCTGGCGAAGTCCGAAGAAACCCTTTGGCGGAGCTGGAAGTCCTCTTTGGCAAAGTTGCGAGTTAGCTTCCTGGCGAGGCTTTGAATGGCTTCAAGGCGAAGTCGAGTGATATTAGCCTCTCAAGCGAGGCTATCCCTTTGGGCTCATGTAATGCTAAGTGCTAGCACCTTAGACCTGCTGAGGTCTGTTTAGAAACAATCCGGGTTCACTGTCTGCTTGCTGGATCAGTGGAGTCCAAGTTGCTTCCTTATCCCTCGGAGATGGGTGAAAACTGGTCTTCAGCTCGTCTGTCACTTGTCTTTTGTAAATGTCAACAAGTTTAGACTTTGTTCGGAGCAAAAAGAATCTTGTCTTTTTTAAGTGTCAACAAGACCCCCTTCAAAGTTTTCGAAAGTCTGCAATGGCTCAGACTTCGAAATACTTTGAACTGCTTTGATTGGTGATGTGTGGAGTATGAACGTCGCCATGATGGTTGAGTTCAGCTTCGCTTTAAATCCTGCTTTGGGATGTAGATTCGCCAAGAAATCATGTAGACTGGGTAGCTTCGCAGCTAGTAGCCCCGCATCTGGGCTTCTGATGACATGTTCGCTTGGGAGGGCATGTCGCTTTCCCGAGATCAACTGCCGTGGGCTGGTTACGAGGAGGATTACTCCTTTCTTCGTGCTGATCGAGGGAGATATTCTCCGATTTGCACGTTTCTGAGGGAGGATATTCCCTTTCTTCAAGGCGCAATAAGTGCCTTTATGAGGGAGACGTTTCTCCCTTTGCACGGTTCAAGGGAGACCGTCCCTTTTCTCAAGGCGTGATAAATGCCTTAAATGCGCTCGTGCTTCCACGCTTGAGGCGACAACGCTCAAGCCATGGGCCTATAAATAGGACACTTGAGGTCCTCTGAAGAGAAATGCTTTGCCTCTCTTCTCTTCTCTTGGTTTGAAAGAGATACTCAGATCTCTGAACTAGTGGGAATGCCCACTCTGGTCATTATCCGGCCAAGGACCGGTAAGTCTTGATCATTCAACGACTTCACCGATTTTAGGGAATTCATCTCCCTTAATTCAGCTTTAACAGCTGCTTCAGGGATTAGCTTCCCTTATTCTTCATCTTACAATTGACTGATCTGTAGAGAAGGATTTTGGCATAGCTTCCCAGAAAGATCGCTTCATGTTAAATCCGCTGCCTAGACAAAACTTGGGACTTGGTCTCTTCAATAGTTGAGCCAGTCTTTCCATATAGGCGGAGTTATGACTGTATCCCACGGGGTCAGTCTGGCTAGCCATATAGGCGAGGCTTGGACTTGGCGTTTGCTGAGCCAGCCCATCAGTGCTGTGCAGGCGAGGCTTGTCCTCTGCTTTTACTGAAATTGGATTGCTTTGACCCAAAGGATTCGGATTTGCAGTTTTTTCTATGCTTAACTGCTAATCTGTTCTGATTTGCCTTGCAGTGGGCTATGCTCGCCAATCTTGTGACTTGATGGAAAGAACCATAAAATTGCCTTATGCTTCCCCGGTTGAAGCTTTACTTTTAAGCAGGAGGAACAATTCGGGGCAGCGGGTGCATGTCCCAGAGGCTGCTGGCAGCCTCTTGTCCGAGATGATTCGTTCTGAGGTGAAGCTGGTAGCCGCTTCGTTGGAGATGATCCGCTTCAAGATAGTAGGCGCTGCCTGTGGGTTTGCCGGCATCATTGCCAACTTTCAACTTTGGTGGCCTTTGGGGGCGATCCACTTTGAAAAGGCGGACATCACACCCGTTAGATCACTGGTACCACTGCCGATTCCCATTATACGTGATCTATCGTGTTGGCGGCGATAGGTTTTTATTGCCAGGCTTCAACAAAAATGACCTGGCAGGATCTGCCATTTTTGTGGAGAATAATGACCGTGTCCTTGCGGCACCACTGATTACAGCCTTGTGCAGGAGGAAGGCCTCCTTTGTCCAGTCGGTTTGACTTAGAAGCGGGTAAAATCACTTGTATGCTTTTTTGCACAAATTACCCTATCGAGCAACTGGGTGTGTTGTATGAAACACAACTTCGATGTAATATCAATGTACCCTTCTTTTTTTAAATCAATGAAAGTTCATCTTCTAATCATCTCATCTTCGCTTGCTTTCTTTGAAGGTTTGGCCATAGCGGGGCTAAACCGTATGCGGAGTTAAGGACATAGTCCTTTCTTTGAGTGATCTTCGCGAGACTGGCATGTCAGCGCCTTTTTAGAGGGCTAAGGTAAGCCTCTCGGCGAATGTCCTTGAAGGATTGTGCGAAATCCGCACTTTAAGCCAGGGCGAAGTTAACCCTTAGCGGAATCGAAGCAGCGCTTCTCGGGAAGGCGCTTTGGGTGGCGTTTCGAATTAATTCGAAACGGCGGCACACGCCCTTTTCGAGGCCTCGTTTCAGGCGCTGATTGGCCTATAAAAGCCCGATCGGGCTGAGCAGGAAAAGATCTCCTTTTTTCAGAGAGATTTCTTGACTTTCCCTCTTCCTCTTCCTTCTTTGTTCAGAGAACCCTGAGAACGCTTGCAACTCTTTAATGGCGCCCAAAAGACGAGCGGGGAAAGAAGTGGCGACTTCTGCAACGGAGGGTCCTCCTCCTCCTTCGGTCATCGAGCGACCAATCGCCGGTAAGAGATTTTCCTACCTGATTAGAGACTGCGCTCTCTCTCCTTTGGAGCCAACATTTGGCTATTAGGATGAGATGGCACTGGGGCGTGGCTACGCACGCCGCTGCAGGATCCGGCCTCTCGACGACCCTATGCTTTTGCCAGTGGTACACGGCTTCCAACTCCACACCTCCTGGATTTAATGCCAATAGTACGGGTGTGAAGTTAATCTCTCAGCGACTGAAGCGGAAAGCCTCTGATAAGAGAGAAGGCAAACGGGTTCGTGTCCCCGGCTTGGAAGAATTCATTGCTGTGGATGACAGCGAGGCTTCTGATGCAGGGAGTCCTCGCTTCGAGACGGGGGCTGGAGCTGATACTCCCGCGGCTGGCTCTGGTGTGATGGGGACATCTTTCCCATGACGTGCGGGAGGAGTGGAAGAAGAGGATTCTGACGTCCACTTCAAGAGAAAGCGGGCGGGTAGCTCTCGTAGGAAATCATCGACGAAGAAGCCCCGTCGCCAAGCTCCTACAATTATCGTAGAGGGTCACCCCTCTACAGCGATTCCTCATGTTACCCCATTAGCGGCTGAACCGTCGGTTGCTGAACCGACTAGTGGTGAATTCGCTCCAGGTCTGGGTGAGGTTAACCTCATTCATATAACGCTTTTGGTGTGTTCCAAATAACTCATCCTTTGCTTCTCGTTGCAGGAGCCGAGACGGCTGGAGAGCAAGGGGAACATTATGATCCCCTATTCACTTATGGGGCTGCAGCCGGTTCCCCTGCTCACTCGGAAGAGTCTGGGAGTGGCGCGGCTGATGTTGGTCCTTCAGGCGTTGGGACTTCTAAAGGGAGTCCTGAGACATCGAGCTCTATCGGGTGGTCCACAGGATACTCGGCAAGTGAAAACGAGTCGGCTATTCGTGTTGATTCTGCCAAAAATATTTCGATGGAGCCTCTGGAGACTGGTGCGGCCGACGAGATGTTCGAGGCAACATCATCCTTTGGTATTGTCGTACCCTCTTGGCTTTTTCTGTATGTAGTGTCCCGACTAACCGTAGTCTTGTTACAGGTGTTCGGCCTCAAGACGCATCAACTTCAAGGGAGCCGGTAGATCTTCCTGAGGGATCGAGAGGTGACATGAGCACTTCGGCCACAGCGGATGCTGCTGTGTTGGACGCGCTGTACGGCGACCTGCCTTCTTATCGGCCCAAATCAGCTGAAGGACCAGAGGTTGAAGGGGCGGTAGTGCCGGAGGTATCCTCACTCCCAATCACATCAACGAGTGAGGTGCGGACTGTTTTGCCGAGTGCGGCATTGAGGGTGATTGTGAGCCCTACTTCTCCAACCCTGGTGGTTGAGCCTGCTGCTCAAGAGGTGGTTGCCAGTCCTACCTCCGCGGTGGCTGGCGTGCTGGTTTCGATGAGGACTCCGCCGAGATCGCCTTCGGCTAGCCCTGCTACTGTCAGTGTTCCCGCTGCTTCTTCTGCGACGGCGTCGACCAGGCTGGTGGACTATTCCGAGGTTGCCTCCCTGCCAGAAATGACTGAGGCCGAGAATGATTACATAGGTGACCTGGTTGATAGATTTTATAGAAGCTTGGAGCGAACTATCGACCTAGTTTTGAAGGGCTCGCCTATACCGTTCTCAAAGCTGAAGGTGGTCCTCTCCCGTTACATTGAGAACATTCGGGACTTTGAGGGGTATCATCAGGCTGCTACTTTAGAACTCCTGGTAGATGAACTTGAGAAGGCTGTAAAGGAGTGGCGCCGTCTCTATCGCTCAGACCCGGCGTCCTTAGCTGATGAGCGACTCGCCTGTCTTGTTGCCCGAAAGCACGAGGCCCGGCTTGCTGCTCAAGAGGCTACTAAGGCCGTCTCTTCTGATTTGAAATCCTTGGAAACAAGGCAAGCGGAGGTTTGAAGTGCAATTGACGCCTCCACTAGTGCTCTTCTTGGCGCTGAGGATAAGATTGCGAAGGCTGAGGAAATGATCAGGAAAGCAAATCTCCTCTTATCCAAGGCCATACCGGTGCGTCTTGAGGAAACTGCGCGGCTTAAAGAACTCAAAGCTCAGAGTGAGGAGCTTGCGCGGCAGGAGCTGTCACAGAGGGCAACTTTGGCAGAAGTTGAAGCTCGTCTGGCTCAGGCGGTGGACTTTGATGAGGCTGAGCTGAGGTCACAAGCGCTTGCCCAGGCTGTTGATGATAGGAAGACGAGGCTAAACGCCCTCGGAGAGCGGCTCAGATCATACAGTGTACGCTTGTAGGTCATTGTATACGTGCCTCCATGTGTCTCCATCTTTTGGAATTAATGGAAATTCTTTCTTTTGTTTTGGCTTCTGTTGAATCTCCATCTTGTTCTTACTTGAGGACGTAATCTTTGAGACGTGGCTATCCGTCGGTTCAGAGGTCGCAATGACATAACCGATTAAGACGTCAGCGATCTCGAGGTTAGCCCTTTGCGGGGCTGAAGGGGAGATACTTGCCTTTTGTAAATGTCAGCAAGCATCGGTGAGTCCTGTCTTTTGTAAGTGTCAACAGGCTCAAAGTTGAGACTTAGCTGTCCGCTGGTTCAGAGGTCGCAATGATATAACCGATTAAGACGCTACTAAGCTCAATGGTAGATGAAACTTGGCTATCTGCCAGTTCAGAGGTCGCAATGACATAACTGGTTGAGAAGCCACAAAGCTTCAAAAATTGGTGAAACTTGGCTATCTGCCAGTTCAGAGGTCGCGATGACATAACTGGTTGAGAAGCCACCAAGCTTCAGAGAGGGTGATACTCGTCTTTTGTAAATGTCAACGAGTATCGAGACCTGTCTTTTGTAAATGTCAACAGGGCTCAGAATTGAGACTTAGCTGTCTGCTGGTTCAGAGGTCGCAATGACATAACCGGATGAGACGCCACCAAGCTTCAAAAATTGGTGATACTCGTCTTTTGTAAATGTCAATGAGTATCGAGACCTGTCTTTTGTAAATGTCAACAGGGCTCGGAATTGAGACTTAGCTGTCTGCTGGTTCAGAGGTCGCAATGACATAACCGGATGAGACGCCACCAAGCTCAAGGTTGGTGATACTTATCTTTTGTAAATGTCAATAAATATCGAGACCTGTCTTTTGTAAATATCAACAGGGCTCGGGGTTGAGACTTGTCTTTTGTAAATGTCAACAAGCTCGAAATTGAGACTTAGCTGTCTGCTGGTTCAGAGGTCGCAATGACATAACCGAATGAGACGCCACCAAGCTCAAGGTTGGTGATACTTATCTTTTGTAAATATCAATAAGTATCGAGTTTGTAGTAGAATTTGGGAGAAGTCTCGTCTTCACGGGAAGAAACGAGGGAATCACTGTCATAGGTTTAATGTTAACGTAATAGCGGAATATATGTGGCCTTACCATCCTATGGATGAGAATTGGTAAGTGACTTTGGAGGTCTCATTCTCTCGGAGAGAGATGAGGGAACTGCTGTCATAGGTTTAATGTTAACATAACAGCGGAATATATGTGGCCTTACCATCCTATGGATGAGAATTGGTAAGTGACTTTGGAGAGGGAATCAAATGGGAACTGGTCCCTTAGGATTTTTAGCAAATCCCCAGCTGTCAACGGGTTTGATATGCTTTTACCAACTACCGTTTGAGTTGGGCTAGCCATGCTATTCCCCTCAGCATGATGAGTTGTCGAGGACTTATGTTGGGCTTATAGGCCAACATTTTCCTCTATCCTTAATCGTTAAAGGATATTGGATTATTAGGTTAATGTCTGCATAACCTTGATTCCCCTTTAGGATACCGGTGCGCGGCCAGGTTCCTGTTGGTTTTCGGCTGTATGACCTCACTTGGAGGAAGAGAAAGGCTCTCTTTGTGTGTGCTCCAGACACGGAGATCTTGATCAGAGGTGTAGTGTTAACTTGATCAAGAGAAGGATCCTTGATTAAGGATAATATTTCTTTAAGAACTTGCCATTGATCGGCATCATGAGTAGGTCGCCCTCTGTAGTCGCGAGGCGGTATGCTCCGTTTGAATAGACTGTTTCTATTACAAACGGTCCTTCCCATTTAGGCTGAAATTTGCCTTTGGTCTTGTGCGTCATAATCATCGGTCGTCTGACGGCTAAGACCAGGTCTCCTTTCTGGAAGACTCTTTGTTTGACCTTCTTATTGAAGGCTTTTGAGATTCGAGCTTGATATAGCTCGATATGCTGCTGAGCTTGTAGTCGCTTCTCGTCCAAAGCTTCGAGCTCTTGAAGGCGTAGGCGATCATTGTCCTCTGATGTGATTTTAGTAATCAGAGCTACGCGCAACGATGGCATCTGGATTTCCAATGGGAGGACTGCTTTGCACCCATATACCAGGGAAAAAGGCGTATTGCCTGTCGGTGTCCGCACCGTGGTTCGGTAGGCCCAAAGACATTCACCGAGCTTTTCGTCCCAATCTCGCTTATTCGAGGAGACGAATTTCTTGAGCAGCTTGATGATTGTTTTGTTGAATGCTTCCGCCAAGCCGTTGGCAGCAGGATTATAGGCGGTTGAAGCTACATTCTGAATTCGGTATTTATTGCAGAACCGATAGAATACTTGGCTTATGAATTGGGGACCGTTGTCGTGGATGATCCGCCTAGGGACACCAAATCGATGGATGACGTGGTGCTTGATAAAGTGAACTACATTGGAGGTTTTGACTTCAACCAGTGGTATAGCCTCCGCCCATTTTGAGAAGTAGTCGGTTATTGCTAGGATAAACCGGTGACCTTTTGTCGAAGAAGGACTGATTGGTCCTACGACGTCTATTCCCTATGCTTCAAATGGCCATGAAGCTGCAGTCGGGTGGAGCAACTCCGAAGGCTGGTGTATGAAGTCCGCATGAATCTGACATGCTTTACACCTTCGTGCATATTGGGTAGCGTCGGCTATCATAGTTGGCCAATAATATCCCAGCCTATGCAACCTGTCTTTAAGCTTTGGACCTGGCTGATGAGCTCCGCAAGTGCCATCATGCGCTTCTTGGAGCGCTTCCTGTGCCTCTGAATTGGAAAGGCAACGGAGGAGGACACCGTCATATGAACTACGGTAAAGTGTCTTCAGAGTCGGATTGTAGTAGAAACGGAGAGACCTTCGTCTGATAGATGCCGCTTCTTTAGGATTGTCTGGAAGCAGACCGTGTAAAGCATAGTCAATGAGAGGAAAGCGCCAATCCCTCGGCTCAAGATTTGTCGAGATATTATAGACTTCTCGAGTTCTTAGCATGTGCTTGGAGCATACAAGATGTCGAGTTGCGACTGTGAGGTGATACTCGGTGTCGGTTGGCAAGGCTAGAGTTGTTGCTAAGGCAGCAAGGGCGTCCGCCTTAGTATTTTGAGATCGGGACACGTGCCCGATGTAGAAACCTTCAAATAGGTTAGCCAATTCGATGGCTGTATGGTAATAAGGCACCAAGTCCTCATGACGGACTTCGTATTCTCCTTTAACCTGATTGATGATCAGTTTTGAATCGCCATAAGCTTCGAGGTAGCGTACCCCCATTCCATGGGCGAGCTGAAGACCAATGAGCAGAGCATTATATTCTGCCACATTGTTGGAGCACGATTCTGTCAAAGAGAATGCTCTGGGCAGGACATGATTCTGTGGGGAGATAAACACAACCCCCACTCCGGCAATAATTTTGCCTTTAGGGCCCATTCGCGATGCTCCATCAAAGAACATCTGCCACACTTCCTCTTCTGAGGTTGCATTAGACTCGAAGACCTCATCAGGGATATCTTCGTGAAGTTTTGAATGCTCCGGGACTGGATGAGCAGCCAAGAACTCTGCAAGGGCCTGGCCTTTAACCGCCTTCTGAGGCGTGAAGATCATGTCGTATTAAGACAATAAAAGTGCCCACTTAGCAATCTTGAATTCAATGATCCTGGCTTCGTCATAAGAAGACGCAATGGGTTTACTCTGGAGATGACATGTATGGTCTGGCCGACCAAATAATGTCGTGTCTTCTGAACAGCGAAGACGAGAGCTAAACACTCTTTCTCGATAGGGTTGTAGCGAGATTCTGCTCCTATGAGAGTTCTGCTCAGATAATAAATGGCCTGCTCGTGGCCATTGTCGTCCTTTTGAGCGAGGAGGGCACCGAGGGAGTAGTCCATAGCCTTTACATAAAGCAAGAATGGCTTCCCTGATGTAGGGGCCACTAAGACTGGAGGCTTTGTGAGGTACCTCTTGATGTCTTCATAAGCTTCCTGACAAGCTTGATCCCATACGAAGGGAGTACCCTTTTTCATGAGCCGGGTGAACGGCTGACAGCGGCCTGAGAGATTTACGATGAATCTTCTGATATAGGCCAGCCTGCCTTGCAAGCCTCTGAGCTCTTTGAGATTCTTTGGTGGATGCATGCTCTGGATGGCTTTGACCTTGTCTGGGTCAAGATGAATTCCTTTTGATGTGATAATAAACCCAAGGAATTTACCGCTTGACACTCCCAAAAAGGATTTTGTTGGGTTCATTTTCAGTTGATGAGCCCGCATTATGTCGAACATCGTTCTCAGGTCGCGAAGGTGTTCATTCTTGTTGCGACTTTTGACGGCAATGTCGTCGACATAGCATTCCACCATTTTTCGGAGATGATCGCGGAAGATCATACTCATTGCCCGCTGATAGGTTGCTCCAGCGTTCTTCAGTCCGAAGGGCATTACCGTGTAGCAGTATACCCCTAATGGTGTTCGGAACGAAGTATGCTTCTCGTCGTCGGGATACATCTTAATCTGGTTGTACCCTGAAAAGCCGTCCATGAAAGACATTCTTTCGAATCCACATGTGTTGTCGATCATGACGTCGGTGATGGGCAGTAGGAATTCGTCTTTGGGACAGGCCGTATTGAGATCACAGTAGTCGATGCTGATCCGTATTTTCCCGTTCTGCCTCGTTGCCACTTTCATCATCGTCTGGCAGCGATTCTTTGAGTGCTCCACCGGCCTCTTGATATAGGAGAGCGTCAGTGAAGTAATTTTCCACCCCTTTGAATGGTTGCCTCTCAGCAAAGACAGTTCGTACTGTCGCATCATCTTCAACATATTTGAAGCATTGATGGAGGGTGGAAGGGACGATCCAATTGGCATGGATCCATGGCCGTCCCAGCAACAGGTTATATGATGTGTCAGCATCAATGACATAGCATGTCACTTCTGACTTCAGGCTCCCGATTCTGCAACGGAGTCGAATTTTTCCCAGTGGATGACTGCTCCCGGCGTTGAAACCGTATATTGTAGTAGTGGTTGCGGACAACCTATACAATGGTATGCCGAGGAAGTAGAGAAGTCTTTTGGGGATGATGCTGAGTGCGGACCCCGGATCGACTTGTCCCCTCTCAATGCATGTTGAACCGATATATCCGGTGTAGTACAGAGGTCGATCGTGCTTGTTGTCTTTGAGAAGCATATCTTCCGCTGTGAAGGTAATAGCGGGCACCTTTGATTGTGCATGATGACATTCTGGCAGGAAGACTGGACGTCGTTGTTAGGGATCTCAGGCATGCATGTCAGAAATGATTCTGAATTGGCTAGCGCATCCCTGAGTGCTTCTCTTGTCTCTTTCGAGAGGCGAAGGAGCTCGTGTATAGTGATACGAGCTGGGATATTGGCCAGTTGAGCCAATATGTCAAACCGAAAGGGCGTATCAAACCCTTGGCCTGGTGGTTTCTTCAACACGTGGTCGAATCGTACCTCTTTAGGTTTTTCTTTCCCTTTGGCTGGGATTAGAGTGGATGCTGGTACTTGTACTGACGTCGTTTGCTGTTGTATCTCGTCAGTAGACTTTTCATACTGCCTTAAGTATGATTTTTCGGATCGGGTGCCCGTTTGCTGAGGCGTATCGGCTTGCGCTGCGCAAGCATGCTTTTCTCCTTCGGAATCACTGAGGGAAGCCGATGTAAGATTGCCGTCGTCTGGCAGGAGGGAGATGACATTGCAAGACTTGCCCTTTGAGTTGGGCTGCTTTGGATCCCGCTGTACGTCTTGGACGAGGTCTGGATGTATCCACATGACTTCTCCTGTCTCCAATGTTAAGGGAACAAGACCCTTATTGTTTTGAGCTGTAGCTGGGAGATGTTTGACTTCCAACCGTGGCGCAGGGACGGAATAAGTCCCGTCGGGAACTGTGATTTTTGGGGCTTTGCCGAACTCAAGAGTCACCAGATTGGCAGTGACTTTCTTTTGCTCCGTCTTTAACGTCAGAACCCCGGCATCAACCAAGGCTTGAATTCTGTCCTTGAGGACATAGCACTTGTCAGTAGGATGGTGAACCATCCTGTGGTAGAGGCAGTATTTAGGGTCGTTTGTGCGCCCTATCTCATTGGGACGCCGCGCATCTGGCAGCTTTATTTTGTTCCCTTTGTGGAGCAGATGGAATATGGTGACCACCTGATCGTCTTTCAACGAGTACTGCTTTGGAGGGAATTTAGGCTCCTGATTGTTGAAGCCGCTCTTCTTGGCCTTTGACTGCACATCTCCGGATAGTTCCACAGACATAGTCTCCTTGCCTTTAGCTTGAGAGGATTGCGGTAGGTCGCCACGCCCTTTGTTGTTCATCCCCCACTTGCCTCTAGGGGCGGATGGTTCAAACTTTTTAGCCGACTTCTCGGTTATCTCAGCTTGTTCGACCAATTCTTTCCAAGTGTGGGCTTTGACAGCCCCCATGCGAACTTCTACTTGGTCTAGGAAGTTGTGTCTGCATGTCTACAAGAGCATGGGTAATGGCATCCTAGCTGGGCACATCAAGGATAAGTTTCTGAACCGTTCAATGTAGTCACGGACAGATTCGCCCTTCCTCTGCACAGTGGAGAGGAGTTTGTCCATGGTTACCTCGGTATCATCCTCATAGAAACGAGAGAGGAACCGAGTTTCCAGGTCGATCTAGGAGTTGATAGAGCCCGGGGGAAGACTGCGAAACCAGTCAAACGCCACCCCCTTTAAGGTGCCAATGAAAAGCCTAGCCATTATGGCGTCATTGCTTATAACATTACCAGTCTGAGACCGGAAATAGTAGATGTGCTGATTTGGCGAGCTTTTTCCATCATAGGTATGCAGCGTTGGCGGTTTGAACTTCGGTGGGTATGGCACCGAATCCCACTCCAGCGGATAAGGGCGGACTGTCCCTACCTTCTTTATTCATCCCTCTGAGCTAGGGATGCGATCTGAGCTTGGAGGCCCTTAAGGACTTCGGCGTCTAAAGAAGAACCCTCCTTGGATTTCTCCGGCTTTGGCTGCTCATTGCTGAAGTGTTCCTCCTCATCGCGATTGCTCCCGGCATCATTGTTATTCCGGTTATTGAGGAGTTGAGCGAGCATCTGTTGAATATTGTCCAGAGCCTCTTGCTGGGTCTTGGAAGTTTGCTCCTGGGCTTCCAGGCGCCGACGAAGATCGTCGTTGACGTTATCAGCCATATTGACTGATGCTCTGTCTGTTCGCACCGAACTGACTGTCGCCGAATAGGCGTACCCACTATCTTCATCTTCTTCGTCCGATGATTGGAGTGATCTTGTGGGCTGTGATGAGGCTAGGGCCATCGAGGAAGAAGGCTGCTCGTAATTGTAGGGTATCGCCACCCTGGATCTGGTGTTTCGGAAAACACCTTCCTCATGCACCAAGACTTCGCCTAGGCCTGGGCTGTAATCTGGATCTGGGGACTCTCGTCCTCTTCCGGTCATGTTGACGGATGCAGAGGGTAGATCTCGCGAGATGCTCCTTTTGCGATGTTTCACCGGGACTTGCACCGATAGTCGATCAAAAACCGACCGTCGTCTTGGAGGCGTGGCGGAGATTGGTCCCAGCCGGCAATGGACCGAGTGGAGTGTCAGCAGTTGGCATCCCCTGTGTTGGCAATAGGGGGAAGAGGTTTGTCTATCTGTCAACAATTTCCTCAAATCGGACCCGGTCGGGTCCCTGCAATCGAGCGCAAAGGCTCTTTTGGATCGCGCATAGGGCGATGTCCTGCTTCTTTTATCCCTGCAGCCGGGATTAGCACTGAATAATGCTTTAGTTCTAGCTTCGCCATTAGGCGCGAACTTAGTGCTTAACGCACTGGAAAGTGGAGCATGCTGCGGTGCTTTACCCGCTATGCTGTTGCGAAGGCAATTAGCCTTAGATAGTACTTTGGCTTCGGCTTTGCGGTCATGGACCCTGTGCGTACGCTGTGGTACAGTAGCTTCGTTCATGAGAACGAGGCCGGCGCGAGGCATCGCTGCCCTTGAATTGGACGACGGTATGATTGCCGTCGTAACTTTATGATTGGAGCAGACAGACATCTTGCCCTTCTCTTCGGTCGAAGATTTCTGTTTAGGTTTCCATATCCGCCTTGGCAGAGGAGACTTAGGTTCGCAGGGAACCTGATTAGCCACACGCGAGGCTGAGGGGTGTTGGCAGAATTCTGCTTCCGGTTTCTGATTTGAAACCTTGGTCGTGGAAACCCTCCTATGCTTCCATGCTCGAAGCGTTGGGCCACCCCCAGAGAGGACTTCTTCAAATCTTGCTTGATCGAACTGAACCACCAAGTTCTCGCAAGTAAAAGAATCAGACTACGGACGTGCTTCCTTGTTGCGCCAAATAACCGCAGTAGGTTCATAGAGAACCTTTTCAGTCTCCGCAGATACTTTCCTTGAAGATTTGGCCAGAGAAGCTCTGGCTGCACCGGCTTTTCTGAATTCAGAGTTAGACCCGAAGGTCTGTTCGTCGCATTGCGACACTTGATTCTCGGCAGTAGAGAATCTCCCCAGCGGAGTCGCCATCTTGTTTTCCATTATGTTTGCAAAGGGGGAAAACTTACAAAAAAGAGTTTGAGGAGCTAAATTACAAGTATTCTAAAAAAAAGATTACAAGTAGATCTCCTCAGAGATTCTGGAGAAGTGTGCCGATAGGAGTCTGGTCAGCGCGCGACCACTTTGTCCCTTTGACGATGCGAGCGATGAGATTCCCTTCTCGTTTGGTTCGGGGAATCAGAGAACAGAAGGTTGGTAGAACCCTCTTGCTGCTTCTCAAAATCGCCTTCAATTAGGAATTCCTTCTCGCTTGGTTCCGGAGATTCCTTGAGAAGAAGGACGATGTTAGGGTATCAACACCCTGAATAGAGAAAGCAATTCTCTAAAAGGTCTCTGAATTCGAGAACGCACGGTGCGTTATGAAGAAGCCTCTGCTTGTGGAGTCCTCTTGTATGCCTCTGTGTCTTGATCGATCGATCCTCGTCTCTCCGTGTCTCCTTGTACCCCTGGCGGGCTATTTATAGGGAGAGCAAGGGTATAATCGTCCCTTGAAATATGGAAACAGATTGAATCGAATCTGTTTAAAATCTGGAAAGTAGCCTTGCTGCGAGGCTAAGATCAGCTTCTGCGAAGCTAGAATTGGCAGGTCGGTTGATCTTCTTGATCTGTTTTGATCCTTTCCATATCGTTGGAGGATTTCCCCTGATCTTCTTACTCGTTTTAGAAGAGTCAAGAGATTGTGGCAATCAACTGCCAAATTTGATCTCTGATTTGATCTTAATTAGATTTGATCTGATTGGATCCGATCTCATCCGGAGATTTGATTGGTCAAAGGTTGACCGTGGCAGATTCATAGCGGAGCCGTCCGCATTGAGCTCGTAGCGGAGCTAGAGGCAGCTTCTGGCGAAGTCCGAAAGAAACCCTTTTGCGGAGCTGGAAGTCCTCTTTGGCAAAGTTGCGAGTTAGCTTCCTGGCGAGGCTTTGAATGGCTTCAAGGCGAAGTCGAGTGATATTAGCCTCTCAAGCGAGGCTATCCCTTTGGGCTCATGTAATGCTAAGTGCTAGCACCTTAGACCTGCTGAGGTCTGTTTAGAAACAATCCGGGTTCACTGTCTGCTTGCTGGATCAGTGGAGTCCAAGTTGCTTCCTTGTCCCTCGGAGATGGGTGAAAACTGGTCTTCAGCTCGTCTGTCACTTGTCTTTTGTAAATGTCAACAAGTTTAGACTTTGTTCGGACCAATAAGAATCTTGTCTTTTTTAAGTGTCAACACTTGTCCCTGCACGTAACTTGGCATTCATCATACCACTCGTTGGGAAGTTTTTGGCTCCCCTAGACTTGTATGTTTAGATCTTGGAGTTTGGACCATGGTGGACTTCCTGGTGATCAGAGTTGCGTAGCGGTAGCGTCGTGGATCGACAGTTGACCGTCTGTAGCCCTATCCTTTCAGCTCCCCTGCTTTTCTCTCGAGTTTTTTTTGTAACTCATGAGCATCTTTTGTATTGTTCATAATTGTATATCTCTTTATATTCTCACATTTGCGCCTATCGGTGATGTAAGATTCTTGTAATATTGTGTCACATCCTTTGATAACTTTGTAATTGTACTCATATGTTGGAATGTATAATACACCATGTACTTTTGTACTCTGATTCTTGCCTATACTGATGCTTAGCATATACATGCGAGGGTATTTCTGACCTATTTATATACATCGCAATAACCTCTTCGTTCTCGCGGGGTCAGGGCGTTACAATTGCCCAATATGCCTTGTGCTCCAATTCCACTAAAGATGACATGTCTTATCATGGATCATACGGTATGGAGATATACCAATTTGTATCTTGAACGCTGCTCTATATGCCCATAATGCATCATCAAGATTCAAGGATCAATCTCTTTTTGAAGTATTCACCGTCTTCTAAGATTTGCTTGAGCTCTCTGTTTGACACTTCTACTTGGCCATTTGTTTGTGGGCGATAAGGTGTGGCCATATGATGCTTTACTCCATATTTAAGCAATAAGGTTTTGAATTGGTGACTGCAAAAGTGTTTCTCACCATCACTAATGACTGCTTTTGGTGTACCAAATCTTGTAAAGATATTTTTTTAAAATTTTTTACCACACTCTTATATAAGGCAACAGCTTCTACCCATTTAGAGACATAATCAATAGCAACAAGGATAAATTGATTTTAAAAAGAAGACAAAAATGGGCCCATGAAATCAATACCCCATACATTAAATATTTCTACCTCAAGGATATTGTTGAGAGGCATTTTATTTCTTCTCGAAATATTTTCACTTCTTTGACAAGCATCACATGCATTGACATAAACATAAGCATCTCTGAATAGCGAAGACCAATAAAATTCAGGTTGAAGTATCTTGGCCGCTATTTTGGTAGGACTGAAATGGCCTCCCACCTCTCTTGTATGGCAATGATTAAGGATGCTTTCTGTCTCCTCCTTCGGCACACATCTTCTCACAATTTGATCCGCACAATACTTGTAGAGGATTGGATCTTTCCATTGGTAAAACTTCATATCTGCTAGAAACTTCTTCTTGCCTTGGAAAGTGAGATCAGTAGGAAAAACACCACATGCTAAAAAATTTACGAAGTCGACATTATTGGCCCAAGGTTGCGATTACCGATTTTTTATTTTGATGATAACAAAACTTATGTAGTTATTTTGTACTAATCAATTTCAAGTGTTTAAGTATTTTTCAGAGTTCAAGAGGATTCAAAGTGTTTCTTCCTCAAAAGGAAGGTATTGAATTCTCAAGCTCACTCAAGGATGGGATTCAAAATAGGACAATCAAGATACACTCTTTGGAGAAGTCCACTAAAATATTGCTTGAAGACATGTAGAACCTATGCAAGAAAATAGTATGCTTAAGGTATAGGGTGTATAATTGATGCTCAAGAAGTCACACACAAAATACAAGTTTTCAAAATACGAGTTTTAATTCACAAGGTTTGGTGTTTGATAATGTCCCATGTTTTTCAAAATTTATATATCCTATTTCTATCATGTATCCCTAAGCCTATGTATTGTCAAAATATTTTTCTAACTATTACAAAATATTTGAAAATAAGTTTAAATTCAAAATTTACTCAAAATATGTTTTTAGGCTAGGACGGTCGACCGGGCGGTCGACCGAACCTCAGGGCCATTTGTGGCCTTAACCTGTGCATGCCGTGCATGTTTATCAAGCGAACGATCGGTCGACCAGCAAACCTAGCGGTTGACCGGGCGGTCTACCAACTAGCACTAGCTCGATCTCAGTTGAGATCGGTCGACCAGGCAATCAACCGACGTCAACGGTTAGTTCAAACTATTTGAACTACCGGTCGACCGGGCGGTCGACCGAGGTTCTGGCACAGCTACAGTAACGACTAGTTTTTGAAAAATCTGTTTCTTCGACTTTTCTCCCAATGGGTATATTTGATCTTTTTGGTCTAATCTCTCTCTTAATGACATGATAGGCTCTTCTAATAGTGTTTTATCATTTGCCCATGTATATGGTTCATTTGTAGAGGATTACTAACAATTGCTTTTGAAAATATTTGAAAAATCAAGTTTATTTAAGAGAAAAGATTTCAAGTTTTCTTATTTCAAGTGCTCTCATTTGAAAACTAATTTCTGCAAGTATTCAACTCTTAAATTGATTCATTTCAACTGATTTTCTCTTTCACTAACTTCTTGAGCTTCATCTCATATCAAATACTATAGGAAGTTGTAAAAGGGATTGTTTATGATCTTTGTGGTCACCAAGAGCTCGTAAACCTCATTGGCTTTGTGCTATCTCTTGTGTAGAGGATCGAGAGTTGGAGTTGTGTATTTCGGTCTTGTGTAGACCTTGTAGTTTCTTTGTAGAGGCTCCTTTGTGGAAAGATCCTTAGTGGATAGTGAATCCTTCACGCGGTGAAAGTGGGGACGTAGAGCTTGGTGCTCGAACCTCGAAATAAATCTCTTGTGTTTGCAATTGCTTTCTCTCTTTCTCTTACTCTATTTCAATTGTTTGCACTTGTGTTTTTATTTTATTTCACTTGCTATTCATATCTAGCATTATTCATACTTGTCAGTTTTCACTCTCTAAATCAAGAAAGCAATTAAGCACCTCAACTCATGTTTAGAGGAATATAGAGGAAAAGTTCTCGAGCCCTTCATAGGGAATCCGGCTTCACTTCTTGATTTGAGTTGACCATTTGCATCATTCATATTATTAATTGTTGCATTTCCGCATTATTGACCATTAGATTAGCATCACACCTATTCACCCCGCTCTTGGTGTTCTTTCAATTGGTATCAGAGCCTTGTATTCTAATTTTTAGTTTAACCACCTTAGAGAGATCCACTAGTTAGTCACTTAGTTGCTTTTTCACCACACTAGCTCACATGGCCGAAGGAATCAAGACTCTACTCACGTTTGATGGCCTTAACTTTCCCATATGGAAAGTTAAGATGACCGTTTTCTTACAATCCTTAGAAAGTTGGGTGGCAAAAGTGGCGACTAAACCATTTAGTGTACCCGATGGTGATGAGGACATATACAAAAAATTTTGATGCCAATCTAAAATCTCACTTTGCATTGCTTCAAGCCTTGAATAATGAATGTATTGCTAGGGTAATTCATTGCAAATCTGCCCATGAGATTTGATCACACTTGTTTGTCACGCACGAGGGAACATTACAAGTCAAGAGAGCTAAAATTGATCTCTTGCATTTTCAATATGAGAATTTTGTTATGAATGAAAATGAATCAATTGATGATATGATTACCAAGTTTACTAAAATCACCAATGATCTTGCTTCTTTAGATGATGCAATTATCAATGACCAAAAGGTACGGAAAGTTATCCGAGCTCTTCCACCATCATGGGAAGTGAAAGCTACAACTTTGAAGGAGCTCAATAACAAAGAAGAGATAAAGCTCATTGGTTTTATTGGCAATCTCACGACCCATGAGATGGAGAGAAAAGCAAGAGAAGAAAAGATACCACAAAGAAGAAGATGTTAGCCTTCAAGTCCACTCCTACCATTTTTGATGAAGATGATGATGATGAAGAAGATGATTAAGATCTTTCCCTCCTAGTCAAGAATGTAAGAAGGATAGACAATAAGGCCAAAGTCAACAACCAAAGAAGATGGCAAGATAAGGAAGACAAGAAGATTGTTTGCTACAATTGTCGAAAACCCGGACATGTCATTGCCAATTGACAAAGCAAACCCCACAACTTTCATGAAGCCATATAAGAAGAAAGCTTTAAAGGCAACATGAGATTCGGAGAGCGAATTCGAAGAGAAGGTTGACACGGCCCATGTATATTTCATGGCAAATAAGAACAGACTCAAGGTAACATCCGAATCTCATCTTGATGAATGTGAACTTTCTATAGATGAATTGAGGTGAAGCTTTTGAAAAGTTGTCTAACAACTATGATTTTCTCAAAAAAATATTTGAAAAAGAAAAAGAAAAATGAACTTCTCCAAAATCAAATAGTTGTACTTTCTAAAGAAAAAGAAGTTTTATCTTCCACACTTCAAAACACACAAAAGGATTTTGATGCACACAAAGTTTCTTGTAAAGCTAAATTTCTTATTATTAATGAAAATGAGATTTTCACTTAAAAAAATAAAATTAATACTTTAAGTAATATTTTGAAAAGTGTGAATTTGTTAAGGCTAGATTAAAGGCTATGTTTTCAAAGAGACAAACTCAAAAAAAACATCATGTTTCATATACACACCATCATGCTTACACTCTATCACAATCACAAGCACAACATGTACACCATGATTCACATGGCCACACACAATCTCACTCACATCATGCCACACACACTAAAGATGCTCATGCTTCACATGCTCATCATGCACACACACATCATGCATTTCTTTATGGTAAGGTGTATACATACACCTATTATGGCAGAAAAGGTCACTTGGCCAAGGTTTGTTATGATAGCATAAATGCTTCTAATGATCATGTTTAGATTCAAAAAATTAACACTTTAAGATCGAAAAAAGTTTGGGTGCCAAAATCAACAAGCTCATCGCTTAATATAGGTACGCACCGAAGCTCCAAGACGTACGGAGAGGTGGTACCTTGATAGTGGTTGCTCAAGGCACATGACTTGAGATATCAAAAACTTTGCAATGCTATCAAGGTATCTTGATGGTGGCACCGTCACCTATGGGATTAATTCAAAGGGCAAAATCATGGGTATAAGTAATATCAAGATTGGCTCATCTCCTTTAATTAAGAATATTATTTTGATTGAGGTCTTGAGTATAATCTTTTGAGCATTAGTCAATTTGTGATAAAAGGTTTCAAAATTGTTTTTGATGATTTCTTTTCTGACATTTTAGATAAAAAATAAATACTTATATTCTTTTCGGTTTTCATAAAAATAATGTTTATATGATTGACATGTTTAATTTAGATTGCAATACCACTTGTTTGAATGCGTTTAATGAAGATTCTTGGTTATGACATGAAAGACTAGGCCACATTTCGTTTGATCACTTGTTCCAAAATAATTCTAAAGATTTGGTGAAAGACATTCCTTGCTTGAAGTTTGAAAAGGACCATATTTGTGATGCATGCCAATTTGGGAAACAAATCAAGTCCTCTTTCAAAACAATCAAGGATATCATGACACCTATACCTTTAGAGTCAATCCACATGGATTTATTTGGCCCAACTAAAATCAAAAGTCTTAGTGGTAATTATTTTTTTGTTTTAATTAATGATTTCTCTAGATTTACAAGGGTTTTCTATTTAGAACATAAAGTGAATCTTTTTCTTATTTTCATGTTTTTTAGAAAAAAAGTTGAAAAAGAACAGGATTTTTCAATTTTACACATAAGGAGTGATAGAGGTGGTGAATTCATTAACCATTCGTTCATCACCTATTGTGAAGAAAATAAAATTAAACATAAATTATCTTGTCTTAGATCTCCACAACAAAATAAAATCATTAAAATGAAGAATCATACTCTTCAAAAAATAGTTAGGACAATGATTAGTGAATACGAACTCCCTCAAAATTTATGGGTCGAAGCCATAAACACTTCACGTGACATTGAAAATCAAATTTATTTTTGTAAAAATTTAAATAAAAACCCTTTGAGATTTTCTATTTAAGAAACCAAATGTTTTTTCTATTTAAGAAAACCAAATGTTTTCTATTTTAAAGTCTTTGGTTGCAAATATTTCGTTTTGAATACCAAAGGTAATTTAGGCAAGTTTGATCCAAAATCCCTTGAGGCTATTTTTGTTGGATACTCAAATACTAGCAAAACTTATAGAGTTTCAATAGGTCAACCTTGACTATTGAAGAGTCTATGCATGTTAAGTTTGAGAAATCTAACTCTCTTATGAAGAATGTTATAGAGATTGACTCTTTAGGTGAAGACTTTGAAAAAGCTTCTATGAAAAATTCACTGGTACAAAATGAAGAAGAAAAACCTAAGGATGTATGGAAAAGTCCAAGATATTGAAGTGGAACCTACACAACCACTTTCAAAGAATTGGAGATACGCTACAAACCATCCCAAGGACCTCATTATTGGTGATGTATCCAAAGGGATAACTACTCGCTCCAAACTCCATGATATTTATAGTCATTTTGCATTTATTTCTTATATTGAGCCAAAAAATATCCTCGAAGCCGAGGGTGACTTATATTGGTTGCTAGCCATGCAAGAAGAGCTTAATCAATTTGAGCGCAATCAAGTTTGACATCTTGTTCCTAGACCCGATGATAGTCTAGCCATTGGTACAAAATGGACCTTTAGGAATAAGTTGGATGAGTCAGAAAATGTTATTAGGCATGTGGCCCAAAGTTACACCCAAATTGAAGAAATTAATTTTGAGAAAACCTTTGCACCCGTAGCAAGGCTCGAGGCCATACGGATGACACCTACTTTTGTTTCTTTTAAAGACTTTAAGCTTTTTCAAATAGATGTTAAAAGTGCATTATTAAATGGTTTTACTGAAGAAGAGGTGTATGTAGAACAACCCCCTGGGTTTGTTGATCCTACACATCCAGATTTTGTCTTTAAACTTGAAAAGATTTTGTATGGTTTAAAACAAGCTCTATTTTGTCTTTAAACTTGAAAAGATTTTGTATGGTTTAAATCAAGCTCCAAGAGCTTGGTATGGAAGATTGAGTACTTTTTTTGTTTTAAATAATTTTGTTAAAGGCAAAGTCGATACTGCATTGTTTACAAAGTATGTACATGATAATTTCTTAATAGTGCAAATTTATGTTGATGATATCATTTTTGGATCTACTAATGAAAAGCTTTATAAGCATTTTGAATTATGTATGAAGAAAGAGTTCGAAATGAGTATGATAAGGAAGCTCAACTATTTCTTTATACTCCAAATCAAGCAAAGGAGTGATGGGATCTTGAAAATGCAAAGATATGTAAGACTCCCATGGCTACTACAACGAAACTTGACAAAGATAAATAAAGTAAAAATGTTGATATTAAACTTTATCGTAGCATGATTAGTAGTTTGCTTTACCTGATGGCTAGTAGGCCCGATATTATGTTTAGTGTTTGTCTATGTGCTAGATTTCAATTTTCCTAAAGAGTCTCAAAATTGCGGTAAAACGCATTATTAGATACCTTAAGGACAGTATTAGAATGGGCTTGTGATATTCGAAAACCGGACAATTCTCAATGACAAGTTTTTCTGATGCCGATTATGTCGATTGTAGAGTGGATAGAAAGAGGACTGGTGGAACATGTCAAATTTAAGAAAATTATCTTGTTTCATGATCTTCCAAGAAATAAAATTTCGTAGCTCTCTCAACCGTCGAGGCGGAGTATATTGCGGCCGGAATTTGTTGTGCACATGTCCTTTGAATGAAATATACTCTCCTTAATTATGATTTCATTTTTATTATATTAAAATATTTTGTGATAATACTAATATCATTTATATGACCAAGAATACAAATCAACATAGCAAGACCAAGTATATAGAGATTCAATATCACTTTCTTAGAGATCATAATGAGGAAGGAGATATTGTGATTGATTATGTTTCTACCGATTTTTAATTAGCGGATATTTTTACTAAATCACTTGATTTTAATAGATTTTCTTTTATTTATGGTGAATTGAATGTTTGCATTATGGATTCATGAAATTTTCAATTGTTTCTCTCAAAATTGATATTCATGTTTGTTTTACTTAATATACTATACTTTCAATTCTTTTAAATTGGTATCTTATTTTTCTTCACTATTGTGTTTATTAGTATCTGCTAGTTTTAGTTGGTTTTTGAGTCTCTTTTTAATTTATGATAAAAAGGAGGAGAAGAATTTATGAGTTATTTTATTTTGATATTTTTATTGGAAAAGATTTATGAGTTATCTCATTTTGGTATCTATGCTTATGATATTGTTTTGCAAATTGATATCTATGCTTATACTTTTAATTCGTTTTTGATGGTTAGAGGCATGGACGGAGGTTGGTATGTTTATTTATGGTTTTCATATTTCATATCTATACCTATATGCATATGATGACTTCTTTTGAAATTATCACATTCTTTAGTCATAAATGATTGAACTTGATAGATAAGCACAACTTTAGGGGGAGCTTTACTAAGTTCATCATATTATTCTTCTAAATAACTCATATGTTTTGCCATCATCTAAAAGAGGGAGATTGTTGGCCAAAGGTTGCAATAACCAATTTCTTGTTTTGATGATAACAAAACTTATGTAGTTATTTTGTATTAATCAAGTCCAAGTGTTTAAGTATTTTTTAGGGTTCAAGAGGATTCAAAGTATTTTTCTCAAAAAAAAGTATTGAAGTCTCAAGCTCACTCAAGGATGGGATTCAAGTTAGCACAATCAAGATTCACTTTTTAGCGAAGCCCACTAGAAGATTGTTTGAAGATATGTAGAACTTATGTAAGAAAATAATATGTTTAAAGTAAAGGGTGTAGAATTGATGCTCAAGAAGTCACACATGAAAATCACCTAGAGGGGGGGGTGAATAGGTGATTATGTTAATCAATGCACAATTTAAAAATTATGAAGCGACAATCTCACAAAGCAAGTGAATATAGCAATGAATGTAGATAGCAAGTAATAAGAGCAATGAAAATAGAGCAAGAAATAAGAACAAGTAAACCAAACGCAAACACCGAGATTTGTTATCGAGGTTCGAGCACCCAGCTCTACTTCCCCGCCTTCCCCAGAAGGATTCCAACCACTTCCACTATCACAAAGATGTCACAAATACACCGGAGTACCTAACTCTACAATCTCAAGTACAAGCAATCTCTGAGTAGTCAAAAGACCACAAACTCTCTCTTGCAAAATTCTCTTCTCTTACAAAGGTCCTTAGAGAACAATGAGTAGGAATGAAGCTCTTGTGTGAAAGGAGAAAAGAAAAAGAAATCAGAGAGTTCTTGAAAGCACTTAAGAATATGAGAGAGAATTTCAGCACAAAAACCAAGAAACCAAGTCTTTTTGAAAGCCTTAAACTTTTAGAAATTTTGATAATAGTTTTTTCTAGTTACCAAACTCTCCCTAAACACCCCTATTTATAGGAGAGGGCTAGGGTTTAAAGATAAAACATTTTTAAGGCTAATCAGAATGTATTAAAACCAAAACATGTCACTTAAACACACTTAAGTGAGAAAAGGACAAAAATAAATCTGCTCAGAAACTAGCCGTTACTGTTCAAACGGCTAGTCCGGTCGACCGCTAGTACAAAGAAAATAACCGTTGCAGGGTATGGTCGACCAGCCCGGTCGACCCAAACAAACAGAGAGCAAAGTGTTACAGTCAGGAAGGTCTCGGTCGACCGTCACGGTCGACCGTGAAACATGCACACTGATACGTGCATCTGCCAGAACCACGGTCGACTTGGGCGGTCGACCGGCAAAGCCTGACATAGGCACGGTCGACTCGGGCGGTCGACCGGCTCAGGCCAAAAATCAAGTTTCAAACAGAATTTTGAGGAGATGAATATTTTTATCAAAAGATGTTTTAAATAGGAATAAGTATAAAACATAAACATGGATTTACAGGCAGAGGATTTTGTATCAAAACATTTTGTATAATTTATATGAATTAAACTTAGAAATAAGATGTGCGCAAAAACGTGTGTGATGGAGCTTCAAACCTATTCACTATTCTTTAACAAAACTCTAAACTAAAAACAATCTAATAAATTATCTTGAGCAATCTTGAAGTCTTGAGCCAAGCTATGCCTTGCTAGAGCCTTCACTTCTATGTTCCTTCTATGATGTCCAATATGCCTTCTTTACTTCATGAACCTAGAAATTCTTGCAATAGCAAAGCAATGGCCTCCAAATATGGTACAAACCTGAAACTTATCTTAACAAACTAATTAGTACCATATAGCTCATATTTGGTTTGTCATCATCAAAACTCTAAACAAGTGGAGAGTGTAATCTTATGGGCCAACAATCTCCCCCTTTTTGATGATGACAAAAACAAATAGGCTATAAACAAAAATATAGGGGAGGAGAAAGCTCCCCCTCAAATTATGCTATATTAAACAAACAAAAAACAATGTAATTTGTAATTTGCAAGTAAACACCATGAAACCAAAAACCATGAGAATATAAAACACTTCCAAAACGCTTAAACTCAAACTACAAGAATTCATGAAAACACATCAAAAACTAAGAACATATATAAACTCATATGGAACCAAAACCATATGAACTTATATTTCCATACATAAACTTATTCTCCCCCTTTTTGTCATACATCAAAAAGGGTTATGAAAACATTCTTATTCAATAACACAAACATTAAGTTCACCACAAATGAATGAAAATCTAGCAAAATCAAGTGGTTTAGTGAAAATATCGGCTAGTTGCAAATCCGTAGAAACATAATCAATATCTATATCTCCTTTCTCAAAATGATCTCTAAGAAAGTGATATCTAATCTCAATGTGCTTGGTCTTACTATGTTGATTTGCATTCTTTGTCATATGTATAGTACTAGTATTATCACAAAATATTTTTATATGGTTATAATGCAAATCATAATCAAGAAGAGTATGTTTCATCCAAAGGACTTGTGCACAATAAGCCCCGCGGCAACATACTCCGCCTCGGCGGTTGAGAGAGCTACGGAATTTTGTTTCCTAGAGGACCATGAAACAAGACAATTACCAAGAAATTGACATGTCCCACTAGTACTCTTTCTATCTACTCTACAACCCGCATAGTCGGCATCCGAATAACTCGTCATTGAGAAATCTCCGATTTTCGGATACCATAGACCCATTCCAATCGTTCCCTTAATATAACGAATAATGCGTTTTACCGCAATAAGATGGGACTCTTTGGGACACGATTGAAATCTAGCACAAAGACACACACTAAACATGATATCCGGCCTACTTGTCGTCAAATACAAAAGACTACCTATCATGCTTCTATACAATTTAATATTAACATTTTTACCTTGGTCATCCTTATCAAGCTTGGTGGTAGTTGCCATGGGAGTGTTGCAAACCTTTGAGTCTTCAAGTCCAAACTTCTTTACGAGTTCCTTTGCGTATTTGGCTTGACATATGAAGTTCCCATCTTGCAATTGCTTGATTTGGAGTCCAAGAAAGAAATTAAGCTCACCCATTGAAGACATTTCAAACTCACATTGCATAACCTTTTCAAATTCCTTACATAAAAACTCATTAGTAGAACCAAAAATTATATCATCAACATAAATTTGCATAATTAAAATATCATTATCAACATGCTTAGTGAATAGTGTTGTATCTACTTTGCCTTTAATAAAATTATTTGAAATGAGAAAACTAGAAAGCCTTTCATACCAAGCTCTTGGAGCTTGTTTCAATCCATACAAAGCTTTATCAAGTTTAAAAACAAAATCGGGATGAACATGATCAACAAAACCGGGAGGTTGAGCAACATAAACTTCTTCATTTATAAAACCATTCAAAAATGCACTTTTCACATCCATTTGAAAAAGTTTAAAATTTTTGAAAGATGCAAAAGCTAGTGTCATCCGTATGGCTTCAAGCCGTGCTACGGGTGCAAAGGTCTCCTCAAAGTTAATTCCCTCAACTTGAGTGTAACCTTGGGCCACTAACCTAGCCTTATTCCTAATCACATTTCCGGACTCATCCATCTTGTTTCTAAAGATCCACTTAGTACCAATTATTGGTCTATCGTGGGGCCTAGGAACAAGGTGCCAAACTTGGTTGCGCTCAAATTGATTGAGTTCCTCTTGCATGGCTAGCAACCAATATGAGTCCGCCTCGGCTTCGAGGATGCTTTTGGGTTCAAAATGAGAAATGAAAGCAAAGTTACCACATAGGTCATGGAGTTTGGAGCGAGTTGTTACCCCTTTAGATGCATCACCTAAGATGAGCTCCTTGGGATGATGTGTGGCATATCTCCAAGCTTTAGGAAGCGGTTGAGAGCTTTCCTCTTTATCCTCTTGAACGTCACCAATTGGTTCTTGCTTATCATCTTGAGCGGGTGAGTCCTTCAAGGATAGTCTCTCCATGTCTTCACCTAATGGTTCAATCTCTACAACATTCTCAACAAACACATTAGATTCTTCAAATTTAACATGCATGGATTCTTCAATGGTAAGTGAAGATCTATTGAATACTCTATAAGCTTTACTAGTTGTAGAATATCCAACAAAGATTGCTTCATAAGCCTTAGCATCAAATTTACCCAAGTTATCTTTAGTGTTCAAAACAAAACACTTGCATCCAAAAACTTTGAAATATGAAACATTAGGTTTTCTAGAATGATACATTTCAAAAGATGTTTTGGAAGAATTTTTGCACAAATAAATACGATTTGAAATATAGCATGCGGTGTTTACGGCCTCGGCCCATAGATATTGAGGGAGGTCATACTCACTTATCATTGTCCTAGCCATCTCTTGAAGTGTTCTATTTTTCCTTTCTACAACTCCATTTTGTTGTGGAGTTCTAGGACAAGACATTTCATGCTTAATTCCCTTTTCATCACAATAAGTCATGAAGAGTTGGTTAACAAACTCACCACCTCTATCACTCCTTATTCTCAAAATCGAAAAACCCTTTTCTTTTTCAACTCTTTATCGAAAAATCTTAAAACGAGAAAAGTTTGATCTTTGTGTTCCAAGAAGAAAACCCAAGTGAAACGGGAAAAATCATCAACTAAAACAAATGCAAATCTACTACCATTTAAGCTCTTAGTTTTAGTAGGTCCAAAAAGATCCATATGAATTAATTTAAAGGCCTAGTTGACATGATATCCTTGATTGGTTTGAAGGAAGACTTGGTTTGTTTCCCAAGTTGGCACGCACCACAAATGCGGTCTTTCTCAAACTTCAAGCAAGGTATACCCTTCACCAATTCCTTAGAATTAATCCTAGAAAGATGGTCAAAAGATGCATGTCCTAATCTTCTATGCCAAAGCCAAGAATTTTCATCAAAAGCATTTAAGCATTTAGTAGAACATTCCACATTAAGCATGTCAATGATATAAACATTATCATCACGAAAACCGGTGAGAATACAATCATTGGTTTTAATATCAAAAATCTTGCAAGACGAATCATCAAAAACAACTTTAAGTCCACGATCACAAAGTTGACTAATGCTAAGCAAATTATGTTTCAAACCATCAACAAGTACAACATTTTCTATAATGGGAGATGCACCAATTGGAATGTTACCTATACCAATGATAGTGCCTTTGGAGTCATCCCCGAAGGTGACGGAGCCACCTTCCTCGTACCTTGATAGGGTTGTAAAGTTATTGATGTCCCACGTCATGTGTCTTGAACAACTACTATCAAGGTACCACCGCTCCCTACGTCTTGGAGCCTTGGGGTGTACCTACATCAAATAATTTAGGACTTGATTTTGGTACCCACATTTTCTTGGGTCCTAAAGGGTTAGTTTCATTAACCCAAACAAGATTATTTGATCTATTAACTTGTTCATAATAAAATTTAGCTAAATGTCCATTCTTACCATAATATGTGCATCTATATACTTTACCATATTTAAAAGCATAGTGAGTGTGTGATTTGTGAGCATGAGAGTTGTGAGCATGAAAAGATTTAGCATGAGAAGTGTTGTGTGTAATGTGAGCATGTGAATTTCTAGCATGAGAGGTGTGCTTTTTGGAAAACTTTTCTTCAAGTTTCTTAGTGTTAAAAGCACAATCTTTCAAAACTTTTTCAAAACCAACCATTTTAGTCCTTAGAGAAGAAATTTATTTTTCATCAACAATAAGAGATTTTCCCTTACAAGTAACCTTGTAGGCATTAAACTCATTTTGAATAGAAATAAGATTAGAAGAAATATCATCCTTTTTTTTAGAAACCATAGCAAGTTGATTTTTGAGAAAAGCAACTTCTTTTTACAATTTAAAACATTCAATCTTCTTATTATCTAAGTTTCGGAAAGTTCAACAAAGGCATGAACAAGAACTTCCTTACTTAATTCATCATCTTCATCGTCTTCAAGGGGGGACGAAGACTTGAAGGTTATGGATTTCTTCTTTAGTGGAGCGGCCTCTTCTCTTGCTTTCTTTTCCATCTCATGGGTTTTTAGGTTCCCAATGAGACTAATGAGGTCCATCTCATCCTTATCGTTCAATTCTTTTAAGGTGGTGGCCTTGATCTCCCATGATGTAGGAAGTGCCCGAATCACTTTTCGCACCTTTTGGTCATTGGAGATGTCATCACCTAAAGAAGAAAGACCATTGATGATTTTAGTAAATCGAGTAATCATACAATCAATAGATTCATCATCAATCATTTTAAAAGACTTATATTGGGACCTCAAGAGATCTATCTTAGCTCTCTTGACTTGTGAAGTCCCTTCGTGTGTGACCAATAGATGTTGCCAAATCTCATAAGCGGATTGGCAATGAATTACCCGTGTAAGGTCATCCTCATTCAAGGCGGTTAATAGGGAGTTTTGGGCCTTAGAGTTAGCCTCATATTCTCTAAAGTTGAAGTCGGTCCATGTGCTCTCATCACTATCGGGTGCAACATAGGGTTTGGTCAAAGATTTAGCTACTAAGCTACCTAAGGATTGCAAAAAGATAGTCATCCTAACCTTCCAAATAGGGAAGTTGAGTCCATCAAATTTAGGAGGGGTTTTGATGTTATCGGCCATGTTTACTAGTGAGTGACAAATGGAATACAAATGTTGATTAGCAAATTTTAAGGATCTCTCTATGAATGTTAAGCCAAAACCTAGAGTCCACGCTCTGATACCAATTGAAAATCACCTAGAGGGGGGTGAATAGTTGATTATGCTAATCAATGCACAATTTAAAAATTATGAAGCGACAATCTCACAAAGCAAGTGAATATAGCAATGAATGTAGATAGCAAGTAATAAGAGCAATGAAAATAGAGCAAGAAATAAGAGCAAGTAAACCAAACGCAAACACCGAGATTTGTTATCGAGGTTCGAGCACCCAGCTCTACTTCCCCGCCTTCCCCAGAAGGATTCCAACCACTTCCACTATCACAAAGATGTCACAAATACACCGGAGTACCCAACTCCACAATCTCAAGTACAAGCAATCTCTGAGTAGTCAAAAGACCACAAACTCTCTCTTGCAAAATTCTCTTCCCTTACAAAGGTCCTTAGAGAACAATGAGTAGGAATGAAGCTCTTGTGTGAAAGGAGAAAAGAAAAAGAAATCAGAGAGTTCTTGAAAGCATTTCAGAAAATGAGAGAGAATTTCAGCACAAAAACCAAGAAACCAAGTCTTTTTGAAAGCCTTAAACTTTTGGAAATTTTGATAATAATTTTTTCTAGTTACCAAACTCTCCCTAAACACCCCTATTTATAGGAGAGGGCTAGGGTTTAAAGATAAAACATTTTTAAGGCTAATCAGAATGTATTAAAACCAAAACATGTCACTTAAACACACTTAAGTGAGAAAAGGACAAAAATAAATCTGCTCAGAAAACTAGCCGTTACTGTTCAAACGGCTAGTCCGGTCGACCGGCCCGGTCGACCGCTAGTACAAAGAAAATAACCGTTGCAGGGTACGGTCGACCGGCCCGGTCGACCCAAACAAACAGAGAGCAAAGTGTTACAGTTAGGCAGGTCTCGGTCGACCGTCACGGTCGACCGTGAAACGTGCACACTGATACGTGCATCTGCCAAAACCACGGTCGACTCGGGCGGTCGACCGGCAAAGCCTGACATAGGCACGGTCGACTCGGGCGGTCGACCGGCTCAGGCCAAAAATCAAGTTTCAAACAGAATTTTGAGGAGATGAATATTTTTATCAAAAGATGTTTTAAATAGGAATAAGTATAAAACATAAATATGGATTTACAGGCAGAGGATTTTGTATCAAAATATTTTTGTATAATTTATATGAATTAAACTTAAAAATAAGATGTGCGCAAAAACGTGTGTGATGGAGCTTCAAACCTATTCACTATTCTTTAACAAAACTCTAAACTAAAAACAATCTAATAAATTATCTTGAGCAATTTTGAAGTCTTGAGCCAAGCTATGCCTTGCTAGAGCCTTCACTTCTATGTTCCTTCTATGATGTCCAATATGCCTTGTTTGCTTCATGAACCTAGAAATTCTTGCAATAGTAAAGCAATGGCCTCCAAATATGGTACAAACCTGAAACTTATCTTAACAAACTAATTAGTACCATATAGCTCATATTTGGTTTGTCATCATCAAAACTCTAAACAAGTGGAGAGTGTAACCTTATGGGCCAACAACACATACAAAATATAAGTTTTCAAAGTACGAGTTTTAATATCTAGTTTTTCTAGTTTTGGTATTTCACAAGGTTTGGTCTTTGATACATGTCCCATGCTTTTCCAAATTTATATATCCTATTTCAATCAGGTATTCCTAAGCCTGTGTATGACCAAAATATTTTTCTAACTATTATAAAATATTTGAAAATAAGTTAAAATTCAAAATTTACTCAAAAATATGTTTTAGGCTAGGTCGGTTGATGGGGCGATCGACTGAACCTCGGGGCCATTTGTGTCTTTAGCTTGTGCATGCCGTGCATGTTTGTCGGGCGACCGATCGGTCAACTGGCAAACCTAGCAGTCGACGGGGCGGCCGATCGACGGGCACTAGCTCGGTCTCGGTTGAGATTGGTCGACCGGGCAGTCGACTGACATCAACAGTTAGTTCAAACTATTTGAACTACTGGTCGACCGGGCGGTCGATCAAAGTTCTGGCACAACTACAATAACGACTAGTTTTTTAAAATATGTTTCTTTGACTTTTTCCCGACGGGTATATTTTCTCTTTGGTCTAATCTCTCTCTTAATGACCTGATAGGCTCTTCTAACAATATTTTATCATTTGCCTATATATAAAGAGGATTACTAACAATTATTCTTAAAAAATATTTGAAAAATTAAGTTTATTCAAGAGAAAAGATTTCAAGTTTTCTTGCTTCAAGTGTTCACATTTCAAAATCAATTTTTGCAAGTTTTCAGCTCTTAAATTGATTTATTTCAACTGATTTTTTCTTTCACTAACTTCTTGAGCTTCATCTCACATCAAATACTATAGAAAGTTGTAGAAGGAGTTGTTTGTGATCTTTGTGGTCACCAAGAGCTTGTAAACTTCATTGGCTTTGTGCTACCTCATGTGTAGAGGATTGAGAGTTGGAGTTGTTTACTCTGGTCTTATGTAGACCTTGTAGTTCCTTTATGGAGACTCCTTTGTGAAAAGATCCTTAGAGGATAGTGAAATATTTCACGCGGTGAAGGCGGGGACATAGAGCTCGGTGCTCGAATCTCGAAACAAATCTCTTGTGTTTGTGATTGGTTTCTCTCTTACTCTTACTCTATTTCAATTACTTATACTTGTGTTTTGCTTTTATTTTACTTACTACCTAGCATCATTCATACTTGTCTGTTTTCACTCTCTAAATCAAGAAGGCAATTGAGCACCTCAACTCATTGTCTAGAGGAATACAGAAAAGAAGTTATAGAGCCCTTCATAGAAAATTCAGCTTCACTTCTTGATTTCAGTTGACCGTTTGCATAATTCATATAATTAATTGTTGCATTTCCGCATTATTGACATTAGATTAGCATTACACCTATCAGCCCCCTCTAAGTGTACTTTCAGGCATACCATGGTGTTATGTTAGTGTCGATGGCCATCAAAAACTCATCGGAAAATGCATCATCAATTAGTATCTCTTTCGCTTCCTCCTCGTCTTGCTCAATTCTTAAAAGGTGATCCGCTATAAGGTTCTCAACACCCTTCTTGTCTCTAATTTCCAAATCAAACTTTTGTAGGAGCAAGACCCATTTTATCAGTCTCAATTTGGCCTTGTTCTTTGCAAGTAAGTACTTGAGGGCTGAATTATCTGTGAAAACAATAACCTTTGACCCAATTAAATAAGAATGAAATTTATCAAATGCGAATACGACTGCAAGAAATCCTTCTTCATTGTTGTGTAGTTCTATTGTGCATCATTTAATGTCCAGCTTGCGTAGTATATTACTTGAAAAAATCTTGTTCCTTCTTTGCCCAAGTGCTGCTCCTAATGCAAAAACACTTGCATCACACATGATTTTGAATGGCAAGCTCCAATCTGGTGCTGTGATAACTGGCGCGGTGGTCAACTTCTCCTTTAACATCTCAAATGCCTGCAAACAATCATTGAAAAAGTCAAATGGTGCACCTTTCATCAATAAATTACTAAAGAGTTTAGCAATTTTAGAGAAGTCCCTGATAAATCGTCGATAAAATCCTGCATGTCCTCGGAAACTTGTCACGCCTACGACATTTTTGGAGGTGGGAGTTTTTCAATAATCTCAATTTTTGCATGATCCACCTCAATTTCTTTTTTTGAGATGCGATGTCCAAGAACAATTCCTTGTTGTACCATAAAATGACATTTCTTCCAATTGAGCACTAGATTTGTCTCTTCACATCGCTGCAAAACTAAATCCAAGTTACATAGACATGCATTAAAAGAAGTTTCAAAAACTAAAAAGTTATCCATGAATACTTCAATAATTCTCTTGATCATGTAATGAAATATGGCCATCATGCACCTTTGGAATGTGGTTGGTACATTCACAAACCAAATTATATCCTCCTATAAGCAAAAGTACCATAAGGACATGTAAAAGTAGTTTTCTTTTGGTTTTTGGGTTCAATGATAATTTAGTTGTATTCTGAATATCCATCTAGAAAATAATAATATGCATGACTCAAAAGTCTCTCCAACATTTGATCAATGAAAGGTAATGAAAAATGATCTTTATGGGTTGCCTTATTAAGTTTCTTATAATCCATACATACTCTCCACCCTTTTGTTGTCCTAGTTGGTATTAATTTATTATTATCATTTTTACCACGGTTATGCCCCCTTTCTTCGAAACTATTTGCGTTGGACTGACTCAACTACTATCAGAAATAGCGTAGATCATATTTGCATCAAGAAGTTTTAAAACCTCTTTCCTTACCACTTCTTTCATTGCTGGATTCAAATGACGTTGTGGCTGGACTGAAGGCTTATAGCTGTCCCCCATCAACATTTTATGCATACACACTAAGGGGCTTATACTTTTGATGTCTGCAATTGTCCATCCTATTGCCGTTTTATGATCTCTCAATATTCACAAGAGTTTTTCTTCCTCATCATCTATCAAAGAGGAAGAAATAATTACTGACCGTGTAGAATTTTCACCTAGATACATACCTGAGATGTGGGAGCAACTCCTTGAGCTCGAATTTCGGTGCTTCTTGTATGGATGGGTGAAAGATGATGTACTTGTTCCAAGCTCTTCAATTAGTTGCTTTTCATACTTAGGCATTGGTGTTGTTGCTTCCAAATAATTCGCACACCCCCTTCTTTCAAAGTTCTCTTCTGTGATTGTGTCCGAATGGATGATGCATGCATCTAGTGGCAATGTTGGAATGTCCTCCTTGAATATTTCAATCATCACCTTGACATTTACGTCTATGTAGTAGCATTCATCATTGTTCGAGGGGTACTTCATTACCTTGAAAACGTTGAATGTGACTTCTTCGTTCTGCACACGAAGAGTCAATTTACCCTGTTGAACATCCTTGATGTTGCAAATTGGCAAGTACAGTAATTGTTTACAAGTAATAAAGTAGTGAGTAGAGTATCGTTCCCACGAGGATTGATGTCTATTGAGTACCAAACTAATTTTTCCTAGTTTTTATTTGAACAATTGATTAAGAAGATGCTTTAGAATAAACTACTACTAAGAGACTTAAAAGAGTTGATTTTAATTAAAAAAAATTTCTAGGGCAATTGATTTTGGCAAATATAATGAGATATAAAATTGCACTTGTGCTAGTGAATTCTAACTATTCATGTTAACAATCGAAAGTCTCTAATCTTATTAGTATTCTCTCTCGAGTAACACTAATTCTATTTTGTAATTCAAGAACCTACAATCTCTCGATCTACTAGATTTACAAGTTAGAAGAACCATTAAGTACGATGGATCATTCTTACACGATTGCACAATTTCTCCATCTCAACGTGTCAAGTTAAAGTTTCTATTTCTATGATGCTATGCTAGGTTTTTCTCCTCTCGGTCTCAAATATAACCATCCATAAAATTGTTGGCCACCAATTAATAACAAGAAAATCGAGAATAAAAGTTAACATGCAAAAGATTTAAACTTAAAAAACAAATAGTAGAATAGCACAAAGCAACAATATTATATTGTTATAATATTTAACCTATATCAATGCCCTAGCTATGAAGAATTAGTTCATAGTAAAAGAGATGTAAAACATGATATATAATATAAACTTCATGAAATAATAAAATAGAAGAAGAAAAATAATTAGAAAACACTAATTTAAGAACTCTAGATGATGCCTCCTCGCTGTTCTTCTTCAACTTCAATATGCAGAATTTATTCTCCAAAAGTCAAGAAACTGAAATCTAAAACCCTAATATAAAATTTATTTTTATGATAAGATTCATACAATTATAAGAGATTGTAGGCCTTTATATATACCGCAAAGCCAATCACAATTTGAAACACATTAGGACATCTAATCCAACTTCCATCTGGTGTGGAAATCTAATTCTGAATTGATCTGCACACAGTTAGACTTTATATCTGAAAATGAATCATCAAACTACCAAATTAGAAACAATTGTTAACATAAGAATTATGTCCCTTTAAGTCTTCTTTCTATAGCATCTTGAATCATCAGAATTGAATTCGGATAGAGAAAGTTATGATGAAAATACTAAAAAGTATCTAGACTGAATCCGAGTCTAAAATCGATTTCTGCTCTCTGTTGAACGGTGGTCGGCTCTGTAGCCGAAAATTTGGCTACCCAGCCGATTTTTGGCTTGTTTGAAATTCAAATTTTGATAGATTATTTCTCCTATTTTATAGACTCTTTTGGCAAGTCTATTAGGTCTCTGGATGTCTGGATCTTGTAATATACTGCTACAATCATCTGTTTAACATTGATTTCAATATTTTTCTCAATCTTTTGCTCTTTGACCAAAATTCTGTATAAACATATGAAAATCACCTAGAGGGGGGGTGAATAGGTGATAATGCTAATCAAAGGGCAATTTAAAAATTTAAAGCTATAACAATCACAATCAAGAATCACAAGATGAATGCAAGCAAGTAAGTATGATGAGCAAGTAATAAGTGCAAGCAAAGTAGAGTAAGAATTGCAAGAATGTAAACCAATCGCAAACACAAGGATATGTTATCGAGGTTCGAGCACCCAGCTCTATTCCCCGCCTTCCCCAGAAGGATTCCGACCACTTCCACTATCACAAAGATCTCAAATACAATGGAGTACCCAACTCCTACAATCTCAAGAACAAGTAATTATCTTGGTAGTCAAAAGACCACAAACTCTCTCTTTCAAATATCTCTTCCCTTACAAAGGTCCTTAGAGAATATTGAGTAGGAATGAAGCTCTTGTGTGTAAGGAGAAAGAGAATTAAATCAGAGAGTATTTGAAAAACCCTTCAGAAAATCAGTGAGAAATTCAGCACAAAAACCAAGAAACAAGTCTCTTTTGAAAGCCTTAAACTTTTGAATTTTCTAGCAATAATTGTTGTAACCAATCTCTCCCCAAACACCCTTATTTATAGGAGAGGGCTAGGGTTTAGGGATAAAACATAATTACTGATGTTTAGGAGGTAATTAGATTAAAATATATCCTTAAACGAATTTTTAAACACAAAAGACAAAAATAAACAGCTCTTAAAAATCTGCCCGTTACTGTTCAAACGGTCAGATCGGTCGACTGGGCCGGTCGACCGGTAGTACAAAAATTTGACCGTTACAGGCCAGCGGTCGACCGACCCGGTCGACTGAAACAACCTGTGAGCAAAAACAAATATCTCGGTCGACCGCCCCGGTCGACCGGCAGACGTGCACACTGATACGTGCCTCTGCCAGGACTGCGGTCGACTGGTCCGGTCGACCGGACTAGACTGACACAGACTCGGTCGACTGCCCCGGTCGACCGGATCAGGTCAAAAATTGATTTTAGAAAAAGAAAACAAAGAGGATTTTGATTTTAACAAAAATACTTTTGAACAGGGAATAGTATAAAACATAAATATATATCTGTAGGCAAAAACTTGTATGCAAAATATTTTGTATAATTTATAAAAAATTATTTTGGAATAAGCATGTGCGCAAAAACGTGTGTGATAGAGCTTCAAACCTATCCACTATTCTTTAACATACTATAAACTGAAAAACAAATTACATGAAGACTTCTTGAGCTATCTTCAAGTCTTTGAGCCATCCAATGCCTTACTAGTGCCTTCTCTTCTATGATCCTTCCTTGATGTGCAATTTGCCTTCCTTACTTTGTGGAACTTAGAAGTTCTTGCAATAGCTAAGCGAATGGTCTCTAAATATGGTACAAAACCTGAAACTCATCTTAACAAAACTTGTTAGTACCAAATAGCTCATATTTGGTTTGTCATCATCAAAACACAAAACAATTGGAGAGTGTAACCTCTTGGGCCAACAACATAAACAAAAACACCTATGAGTATTAAATATGTAACAAAAGAAGTATAAAGTGGTACAAAATATAAATGATAATCACAATTATCAAACATCAATCAATGTTTTACCAGTTGTAAGAAAAGGACGTCCTACAATAAGAGGTACTTCCCTATCTTCCTCCATGTCGAGTATGATTAAGTCTGCTGGGAAATAGAGCTTGTTCACCTTCACGAGCACGTCTTCAATCACTCATGGGTATTTGATAGATCTGTCCACCAGTTGAAGTGATATGCTTGTTGGCTTTGGCTCTCCTAGCCCCAAATTACTAAACACAGAAAAAGACATCAAATTAATACTAGCACCAAACTCACACAAAGCTTTTTTAAAGTAAGAATTTGCTATGGTGCAAGGTATAGTGAAACTCCCTGAATCCTTAAGCTTAGGAGGTAGCTTGTTTTATAGGATGGTGCTACACTCCTCATTCAGCATCACTATTTCATGATCCTCAAGCTTCCTCTTGTTCCGCAAGCTTTCCTTTATGAATTTAGCATATTTGGGTATTTGTGCTAGTGCCTCTGCAAAAAGAATATTAATATGCAATTTCTAAACATATGAGAAATTGAATAAACTTCTTATTTGTATTCTTTGACTTTTGCCTCTGAGGAAATGGGAGTGAGGGAACATATGGTTTGACTACTTCTTCTTACAGAAGTTTTCGTACCCTCTGGATATTCAGAAGTTCGGCTGTCCAGCTGAAATTTGGCTGTTCAGCCAAACTTTGACTCTGGATCAAGTCAGATTTCTTCTGCTGTTCTTCTTTCTTTTCTCTAGTGTCTTTCTTGTCTTTGATTTCTATTCTGGTATCCTGCTTCTATTCTAGAACTTTGCCACTTCATAGGGTGATCACCTTGACGTGTTCCTTTGGATTTGTCTCTGTATTGCTTGGTAACTATCCCTGTGGTTTGCTGGCTAGCAGATTTGATATCTGGCCTATCTGCACCTCTAGGTTGTGGATTACTGCCACTTGATTCTTCAGATTGGCATCTGTTGCAGTCATGAAAGTTTTTTATAGTTGTGGCGAGCTGTTGCATTGTCTCTTCTAAGCTTGGTTTCTTCTCTAGAGGTGGTGGTCATGGTTGCTGCGAGTTAAAGTTGTTTGGCTTGGGTGCCATGTTGTTGTTGCGACCCCGCCTTAGATTTGGTTGGTTCCTCCATGCAGGTATGTACGTGTTCGAGTAAGGGTTGTTCCTTTGGTAGTTGCTCATGTAATTGGCTTGCTCATTTGAAGGGAACGCAAAGTTGTCAACCTGTCCATCATTGCTAGATTTCTCTGCAGCAAATGAATCATATGAAGAATTTTGAGTTTGAATGGCATTTACATTGATGGCATCAAGTTTCTTTGTCAATAAGACAAGTTGTACATGAATGCTGAGCTTGCATCTAGCTCATGCACCCTCGCCATCTTTTTGGTGTTGCTCTGTTCGATTGCATTTGATAACTATTTGACGCCATTTACTCGAGAAGCTCATATGCTTCGTCATGTCCCTTGCCCATGAGAGCTCCGCCCGTGGCCGCATAAATTAATATCTTGGTATTTGGAGTCAATCTATTGTAAAAGAATTGAATTTCCAACCAAACCGGAAGTCCAAGTTTCATAAATACTTTCAGAGAATGGGTAGTGAGATCACCTCATAGTTTTGCCGCTTTAGATGGGGAAAGTATTTTGTGAGAAATTTGTTCACCATCTTATCCCATGTTGCAATGGTATTCTTTGGCAATGAATTAAATCAACTCTTTGCTCTATCCTTCAAAGAAAAGAAAATGTTTTAGTTTGATTACCTCTACCGATACGCCATTTATCCTTTGCGTGTCACATATCTCAAGGAAATTTGAGATGTGTT